>WNGS01005850.1:57151-62151 GCA_020271785.1 Procambarus virginalis
ACTCTTGGGTGGCTTAATCTTTATCAATCATCACTTTGTAATCTTATGGGCTATTCATGCCCCGTGCCACCTCTTGGATGGCTTAATCTTCATCATCTATCACTATGTAATCATTTGAACTCTGCCCTTGAAAATGTTAACAAGTTAATAAAATGCGTAAGCACTACGGGCTCACTGCCCTCATAAACAAAGACCAAAGTCCATTCCATGCACCCGCCAAACCCCCTGTTTGTGAATGTAAAACGGATTACACATGACTGTTAACTGATGACGTTCGAACAAGTAATTTGGGGACAACTTTTGTTCGAACCACGACGCTGAAAAATGTTTCACCCAAGAACTACAAATACAGATAATCGTCAACAGAACCTAACCAGTGCCTAAATATGCACAGTATGCTAATATAACAATATTAAATTGTATTTGAGAAACTTAATTAATATTTTTAATAAATAGAATTTAAAATTGAGGAATGGGTGTTTGGGGTCGACCGCTGGATGGAATGGTCTGAGGACGGGTTGTATCAATAATGCCCAACAGTACCTTACCTTACTTAGTTAGGCCTAACTGTTAGACACATTCTATTATGATATAATATAGTAGCTTGTAAATGAGAAAAAGTCTAAGTTTAAGCACGCAACAGTGCGTTAAAATTGACGACTGTCTTTTAATGGGTTGACCGCCGCATGGACGAGCCTAGCCTGAGGACAGGTAGACTCCCACGACTCGCTTATATAACGATAACTTTAGGCCTATACTTCAATTCCGATCAATGTAGGCCTGTACCACCGTTGTGCAGCATAATTAAGTGGCAAGCTGTTAATTTTGTTTTGCTATGACTGAGATTAGTGTCCTTGTTAGACTGACTGTCAGTATTGATCATTGAGGGTCCTGGTAGTACAGTCGGGTTCGTTCCCGACGCCCAATCGAGAATTCCAGGTTCAAATCCCGGGAGGGACGGAAATGGATGGGTACATTTCCGTTCACCTAATGTCACTGTTCACCTAGCAGTCAGTAGGCTCTCAGGAGTTAGTCAGCTTGTTGTGGGGTTGCATCCTGGGCGGGGTCAGTAATTTGTTTTGGGGAAGGGGACCTCTATATAAGCCTAACGTGTATGAATACACTCTGGCTTCCTGTCCCCCGACACAGTGAATTTGAAACAGAATTAAATATTGTTCGTCTTATAAACATTTATACCTTAAGTATTATTTTATGTTGCCATTAAGACAGCGCTAAATCTTCCTGGTGAATTGTGCATAATTAATATCAGTAAAAAATATAATAGTGTTCTATTCCAAAGTTAAATTTAACTTGAGAGTGCGTGGTGCGTGGGGAGTGAAGAAGGTCACTTACACTCTTGGTGACGGAGCTCCACGTCCTCACCTCACACAGGTCTCTCAGGGAATGACGGGGCCTCGCCCAGGCTCTGGTCCCCCCCCCCCTCCACACCAGCCTTCAACCCCACAAGGAGTTACCAACTGTAATTATAGGATGAGAGTTATGTATCTATATAAATATAAACGGAAATGTTCCTTTGTGCATAACCGCTAATCTCCGAAAGTTCTTCACCGATTGTTTTGAAATTTTCACACAAAGTTCCACTCGCATCCGAGCAGGTTTTTATATACATACTATGCGGAAAAACCACAAAGAAATGGAGAAGAGAGATGAACGTTTCGACTCGCGAAAGTCGTTGTCAACATCAGACTGAATGTAGTACCCTCTAAACTATGACTTTCGCGAGTCGAAACGTTCATCTCTCTTCTCCATTTCTTTGTGGTTTTTCTGCATACAAATGATCAGTGTTAGTGATCGTCAATTGCATACATACTATATAGATGTCACGTCTGTGACGATAAGAAAACATGCTGTTTCTGAAAAACTGTGTTTTTCATGTGTTTTTCATGTGAGGGAAATCTTCGAAACCTCTTTACCGATTGCTTTGAAATTCTGACACAACGTTGCATTCGAATAGGCCCGTCTTTTTATATATCTACTATATACATGCCTCACCAGAGGAGCCACACATCTATGGATCATCCAATAAAATCAGCAGACTTCTAGATGTTACTACTGCTCGGCTTAGACTGGTTACAAGTATCTCTGGGAATTCTCATTATCTGCCGATGTAGACCTGACCAAATGTAAACTGTTTCAACAAAATTATTCGCACACCCTCCGTCACTATGTGATGGAGTGCGAAAAGATACGTGACTTTAGAGTCAATTCTATAACCAATGTTCCAGCGATGTATAAATATTTCATTCAAAATGATCTGCTACTAGAAATTTTAGCCAAATATCCCCAGTTTGCTAACTGTAGGTAGTAACTGAGTGATTGTAACCTATCCACCGCTGCCCACTGGATGGGGGGCGGTGTGCAGGACAAACATAAAATTTTGACACTAGCTCTCCACATATGTCAGTTGCTTAATTTAGAACCTGTACTTGAGGTCGATCTCGAACCCATTGTTGATGTGACGACTTATATTGAATTTTGTAACTAGCTCATCAAGATTGTAACTTGCTTAGCTAAATGAATTGTAGGGTTCAGTCCCTGAGCCCATTATGTGCCTCTGTAACCCTTTCCACTACCGCCCACAAGATGGGTATGGGGTGCATAATAAATGAACTAAACTAACTCACCTTTGACAGGAAAAAACATGTTTTTTTTTTTTAAACAGCGCCATCTGTTGCACATAATGGCTACACTAAATATGTCACGAATTCCATTTCAATGTTTCCGATTGCATTGATAAATTTTATTTTCATAGATTTCGATTTATTTTATTTTTTATTGAATTAATTGTGTAACATTGTGTTGGAATTGAGCTGTGTTGTTTACCATACCATTCATTTTGTAAGTATAAATATAGATGCCACACCTGTGAGAGGTAAAACTATGCTTTTGTTGAAAAACAGCGCCACCTGTTGCATGTAAGAGCAACACACAAGCTATACTAAATATGCTACAATTCCATTTCAGTGTTTCTGATTGCATTGATAAATTGAATTTTCATATATTTTGATTTATTATTCTTTTGATTTAATTATTTTGTGTGAATTGCGTTGGAATTGAGCTGTGTTGTTTACCATGCCGTTCATTTCATGAATATAGTTTATTCTTTTTTTTATTTTTTCATATTTTCATTTAATTTTTTAACAGTTTTTCTTATATTTCAGTGATGGGAACATCAGATCACTTGATGTTCCCATTTTCTGATGGGAACATCAGACCATTTGGGAAGGCATCGAACGAGGGAGTGGGGAATGGTGGGGAGGACTGGGGGACAGAGAAGGGAGCTGTGGTTCCTCAGCAAAGCATGTACGTTGCTGAGTCACAGCAACGCGTGGCCGGGTACTGCTAGTATATATATATATATTATATATATATATATATATATATATATATATATATATATATATATATATATATATAATATATATATGTATATATATATATATATATATATATATATATATATATATATATATATATATATATATATATATATGTCGTACCTAGTAGCCAGAACGCACTTCTCAGCCTACTATGCAAGGCCCGATTTGCCTAATAGGCCAAGTTTTCACGAATTAATTGTTTTTCGACTACCTAACCTACCTCACCTAACCTAACCTAACTTTTTCGGCTACCTAACCTAACCTAACCTATAAAGATAGGATAGGTTAGGTTAGGTAGGGTTGGTTAGGTTCGGTCATATATCTACGTTAATTTTAACTCCAATAAAAAAAATTACCTCATACATAATGAAATGGGTAGGTTTATCATTTCATAAGAAAAAAATTAGAGAAAATATATTATTTCAGGAAAACTTGGCTTATTAGGCAAATCGGGCCTTGCATAGTAGGCCAAAAAGTGAGTTCTGGCTACTAGGTACGACATATATATATATATATATATATATATATATATATATATATATATATATATATATATATATATATTATATATATATATATATATATATATATATATACCTAGAAGGGGTACCACCTCTGGTGCAAGTGTAGGAGGGACCCATAGCCTCGGAGAAGAAAATAAAGAGTACTCAGAGAAGGCCTTGTGGATCCTCACTGAACACTTTGATATTTTCTTCTCCTACCACCCCTATTCTTTTGGTATGTGTGTATATTTATCTAACTTTATTTGAAAATGTCATTACACAAAAAAATTACAATATTGATTACATGCAGGGTACAAGGCTGCTTGTCACAAGTTGAGTAGCTCCTCAAGCTCCTCAGATGGCGGGCAGGAACCATGGATGCCGTGAGCATTTCCTCTCTGGATTGCCACACTAAGGCGCTGAAAAAGAAAATTGGCAGCTCTAGGGTCTCTAGTTGTTTCGATTAGCTTAGACCCCAACTCCTTCAAAAAGCTAGCAGCACTTTTACCCCAGGCACCAAGTGTCTCTGAGGCAATGGGGACAAAATTGTAGTGGTGCTCAAGGTCTCTGTATTTACGTGACTTGGCAGCTCCTCCTGCTTGTGTAGCACTGAAGTCAACATAGGTATTGGCTAAAGTTGAAACGCAAGTGTAGTCCCAAACCAACTGTCTACCATTCTTCCAGGGGTTCACCGTGATTCTGTCTGGGCGACCGACAGGCTCATCAGAGTTGCGGGACATTAGGTAACGAGGCTCTCTCTCTGCTGGACAACCGGCTGTGGTAAGGCTTCTCTTAATAATGTCATTGACCTCGCCGTGTCTTGCATGCCATCCTCCTGTCCTTTGGCGCCACGGAGGGACCTTGGCGAGCAACCACGGCTGAGAGCCCCGGAGAGAAGCAGCTAGGCCTTCCGGCTCGGCCAGGGAGGGAGGAAACACCTAGGGGGCACGACACGTACCACAAGGGACACGGCGTTGGGCAACGCCAAACACTGGGGCACCCATAAACCCAGGGGGATGGGGGCTCCACGCTCATACGGGAGACATCTCCCGTCCACGAGGCTAACCATAGCCCGTGCTTCTTGCCCTGCTCCTGT
>WNGS01005851.1:0-33640 GCA_020271785.1 Procambarus virginalis
GGGTTGGGGAGGGGTTGCTTTGGGAGGGCCTTGGCCCCGTTTTGACCCCGCTCGGGTTTTTGTACCCTCGGTGCAGGGCTTGCAGTTCCTCAGAGTGGGGTTTTCCTTCCTCCTCTGCGTTTGTGTTGGTTTCGGTCTACCCCTCCCTGGGTTTGGTTCCGTGTCCCTTCGGGTCCGTCGGTCCCGCCATTCCTGGGTGTGTGTTTCACCTCCTTTTCCTCACCCTTTTTGCGCTTACGTCACGATACTGTTCTCTTCATATCGGGGTCCCTGCATGTCCCTTGATCAGGGGTATCTTTTTGTCCATGTGTACCTCCGTGCATTTGTGCTTGCTTGTCATGGTTTTCGTTGATTTGGGAACCTCTTTGTACCTTCCAATATTATTGAACCGTCTGTTGACTTCCAGTGAGGTTTCCCTCTGGTTCATTTTTGGACTCGTTGGTCCCCTTCCGTCCTCCTTGTCTTCTTTCACTTCTGTTTCGCCTTATTTTGTTTTCATGTCGTCTCTACTTTCTGTTTCAACGTTCCTCGTATTTGTTGCGTACGCCTTCCTGGTGTATGTACGTTATGTGTATACAATATGTTTCTGTACGTTATGTGTATGTACGATATGTGTATATGTCCGACTGGTGTACGAGCCGAGTCACCCGGTAGACGGGTGGTGCGGTTCGTACCTCGCACGCTGGGGCTGGGGTGTTCATTTTGTTTCTGGACGGTGTACTCGTGTGTTCCGCGTCATTTATTGTGGTTTTCTACGGCTTCTCGCCCATTTTCTCTCTCCAGTCATAGCCCTCTAGATGCAGGGAGGTGTTCTGGATTTTATATATGGGGACGTCTCTTAGTTCTTTTCTCTGCTGCCGGGTGTGGGGTGGCTCAAAGTGGTGCCACCTCCACCTCTGTACTATACTGTACCTTGTCTTCTGCTGGGCACGCACCTCTGGACATATTTCAACTTCGAATTCAAATTTTTCTTCCGGTAAAAGTACAGTGGCGCCTCGATTAACGAGTTTAATCCGTTTCGGCACCGAGCTCGTTATGTGGAAAACTTGTCTTGTGAAACAACAACAAAACTGTCGTCGGAGGTGTCAGAGAACCAGCGGGAATGCTCGTTTATTGAGGGAAAGCTCTTCAGTCGAGATATATTTTTTGTGAGTGGCTCGCCTGTTACTCAAAATGCTCGTAACTGGAGCCGCTCATTACTTGAGGTTCCACTGTACATACATTGCCTACAGCCTCTAGTACGCATGGCATTTTGGGCAAACCACTAATGATGCTCCTGGTATGTTACTTGGCTCAACTGTGTTGTGGCACGGTTGTGTGTCCGCTCTGCAGGTGAGATTGTACTGTCTGATGACTCTGTCGGCTAGGTGCTGCTTCTCGACTTTTGGTGGGGTACTTGCCTAGTTGTGCTTGTGGGGGTTGAGCTCTGGCTTTTTGGTCCTGCCTCTCCACTGTCAGTTGACGGGTGTGTAGTTTCCAGAGCCTACTGGCTTCTATCGTATCTACATTTGCTACTGTGTGTGGAGTCTGCCTCCACCACATCGCTTCCTAGTGCATTCCATTTCCTACCTCCTCTGACATTGATCAGGTTCTTTTTAATATCTGTGGCTCATTTGGGTACTCAGCTTCCTCCTGTGTCCTCTTGTGCATGTACCACCCTTGGTCACTACTCCATCCTTGTTTACTCTGTCACTTCCCCGCTTGGCAGGGTTGCGTCGATGGCTGCTAACAGTGTTGTTAGGTGTTGTGTGTTTTGCTTAGACACCTTGCGTGTGTCTTCAGTGACTTTACTTTCTCCGTGTATCTTGTTCTTCGTTGTCTGTGGGGCACTGTCCCGCGTATTTCGGTGCTTTTCATTTCGTTTTTCGACACCTGGGTCTTTTCCCTATACAGTATTTGGACACACCTTCGTTCCCACGGTCCGTGTTTTTGTTTCCTCCTTCCTTGCTTGATCTCTGGACACTCATTCCTTGCCTATCTTCGGTGCCTGGCTGCACCCTGATATCCATGGTGTCCCTCTGTGTATGTGCGACCTCCACTATACACTTTGTGGTTGGTCATGTACGTTGCATTCGCAGCCACTACTTGGTCCGTATTCGGGTTTTTTCCTGCCTATTTGCGATTTTCCTCATCCTTTGCTACACATGACTGTGTATCTGGGTCGGTGCTTATTGGCTACTGATGTTGGGTTTTGGGGGTGGGCCTCTGTCCGTGTTCAGTTCCCTGCTTTTAGACTACCCCGGTGTTCAGTTTTGGTACTGAGTTCCTTCACTTTTTATTTGTATCTTCCTGCAGGCTTCTGTGTTGCACTGTCTGTGGGGGGTTGTGAACTTCCAGTCCACCGCTCCTGCCCTACTGGTTCCTTTTCTTGTGACGGGTAGCTGGGATTCCGGTTCTGACTCCGGCTTTTCTTTGTTACTTTTCCAGAACGTGTGTTTTTATTTTCCTGCTGTTCACGTCTTATGTGGTTCTCCTCATGTATACCTCGGGGATGCGTGCTTCATTACTTCCCTGTTGGAGCTGGTTGCCCCGCTCCTTTGGGTTGCAAGGTCGCTGTTTTTCGCTTCATGTCTCGCGCTTTCGTTCGTGGTGCTTGTTTTCCTTGTTAGCCTCTGCCTGGGCCCTGGCTCCTTGTTGGTCCTTCAGGGGTCCTGGGGGGGGGTGGTTTCCTCCCGGACGAGGCGTGTCTGCTCGCCCGGGTTGGCTCCTGGCGGCTGTTCCTTTTGGTTTTTGCCTGCCTTGGCGAGACCTGCTGCTTTCCTCGGTTCCGGTACTGTGGGTCTTCCTGCGGCTCCGCCTCTTTTTGCGGATCGTTCTTCCCCTTGAGTCTTCGTGTCTCGGGTTTTTGTCTCTAGTTTCTCGTCGCTTGTGTGGCCACTGGTGGCTTCATTGTTGGTCTCCTGCCTGCGTGCTTCATCTCGGCTGCGGTGTGTAGTTTTCCTGGCGGTCCTTCCGGTTTTCCTATCACTGCGAACGATCCTTCGGTCTTTGATACGGTTGGCTTGTCTTTCCCTTTGGAGTTGTTCCGGGACCATCATCTGGGACTGTGTACTGTCGCCTCGTCTTGGGTGGCGCTGGCGGAGCCACTCCAGCTTGTGTTTGGTGATGCTGTTCCTTTTGCACCATTCCGCTTGCTGTCTTGGGCGTTGTTTCACCTTCAGCCTGCTCTTGAGTTTGCGGTGCCATCCTGGTCGTTGGCCCTGGTGGTCTATTTTCTTCTCCTCGTTTTGGTCCTTGGGTTGCTGTTTGGTTGATCAAGCTGGGGGTGCCTCCTTTGTTGTTCGGTTGCGGTTTTTTGCTGTTCTCTGCGCGTCTTGGCCTCTGGGGGTCGTGGGCGCGTTTTGGTTTGACCGGGTTCCCTTCCTTTCCTCATTCCTGTTCTGGGGTTCGGGTTTGCAGGGTCTTTGTTTCGTCTGTGGTTTTGTTTTTTAGGTTAGGGCGCGTGGTGCCCACCTCCCGGATCCTACCCTATTTTCCTTATCTGTGGTGAGGTAGCTCCGGGAAGCCAACGGGGCTCGCCCCAGAAAATCAGCATTGAATATAATGAAACGCCATTTTCTGGGTGAGTCCCGGAAGCTCCCCAGCATCCTTCCCTCCCTCCGGTCGGCAGTGCTTTTCGCGTATTTTGACATCCAGCCTAAGAACTGCCGGTTGGATCACCGGCGCAGATGGTCTGAAGCTCCCCCTTCCCCCTCCCGTGGAGAGGGGGGTTGCGCAGATGGCGGTTACATGATGACATCATGCTAGTTTGATAATTTTGTTTGGGGAGTTCTGTCCACTCGTTCGGCTTTCGGTAGCAATATTTTTGTTTGTTTTGGGGCGCCTACCTTTCTGGGTACCTGTTCCGGTCGATGGCAGACATAGAATGCTGCCAACCACAGGGGGGTGGTTGCTATAGGCCATTGCTCCTCGTGCCTCTCTGAGGAGACCAGGTTCTGGCTCGTGGTCCCCGGTAGGCAAAAACTCCGAGCACTTTGACTGATGCCAGAAAGTTATGCATATCCATTCAGCCTGGTTAACTCTGGGAAGCTTCCGGGACTCACCCAGAAAATGAGGTTTCATTACATTCCACGCTGTTTTTTTTAATTCCAGAGTCATGTCTATGGTATTCACAAAAATGAATTATCAATTTGCTCCTGGGTCCAATCCCTGTAGATATGGCATAAATGCCTATACTGTATTAACATTATCATTATGAATGAATGTACAGCATATGTATAAATAGGATGACTAAATTACAGTAATGAGAAGATGAAGAAACAATGACGTTTCAGTCCGTCGTGGACCATTATCGTGTCAACATATGTCTTTATAATGGTCCATGACGAACCGGAACGTCGTTGTTTCTTCATCATTTTATGTGTGGTTTAGTCAACATATCTTCAGCCACGTTATTGTGACTCATCTTCTGCATATGTATAAATAGGTACAGTAGATACAAATAACACATGAACTTTTTGCACCTCTTAATCAGTATCTTTGAGCACATGTCTTCTGGTGGATTTAATATCAAGTTGCAGACTTAACTTTCAAAATCCACTTATATTTCATAATTGGTTTTTGAATTTAGAACATTTTTGATAGCTGTAGTGCCTATTATCCCCTCTTTAACAGTGTTGCTAAGACAGCTGGAAAAAGTGAATAGTTGAAAATGAATGGTTGGTGATTAACGTAGGTCTTAAACTCACAAAGGTCAGAGCATGGCATTGGTGAGGAAAGGCCATATCAGGGGTTATTGAGGTGCGAGAGTTGGGAGGGGATACATACTAGTGCAAGACATCAGCACACCGCTAATTCTGGTTTCATATTCTGATGATAATCTTGAGGTTATCTTGAGATGATTTCGGGGCTTTTAGTGTCCCTGCGGCCCGGTCCTCGACCAGGCCTCCACCCCCAGGAAGCAGCCCGTGACAGCTGAGTAACACCCAGGTACCTATTTTACTGCTAGGTAACAGGGGCATAGGGTGAAAGAAACTCTGCCCATTGTTTCTCGCCGGCGCCTGGGATCGAACCCAGAACCACAGGATCACAAGTCCAGCGTGCTGTCCGCTCGGCCGACCGGCTCCCTTAATAAATTACCATAAATTATGAAATATTATAAATTATGAAATATACAAAGAAGATGGGTCACTAAGAGCATAGCTCTCTTCCTGCAACTAGAAGTAGAGTAGATAATAACACAAAACTACAAAGTATGGGAAAGGGAGAAAGAATATTATAGGGACAGTACAGCTTGGAGGAAAAGCTTGCTGCCTCTTAAAAGGAAAAAAAATTTAGGAGTGGGCACGACAGCATCTAACACCAGAGGAGCACATAAACAGGGAAACATCTACACAATGTGCAAAGCAGGCATAAGAATGGCCTTTCAAAACTTGAACAAAGAATCCTGTAAACTACATACTAAGTTTACAGGGTTACAATATCTTTGAGTACCATAAACCACAGTGTGCAGCCATGAAAAAACGTCTGCCGTAATGGCTGTCTTACAAGCACTTGTGACTCAGAATCAGTAACAGCAGTTAGTCAGCAAGACCACTAGTAATATGGTTGCCAAATTTTAGTGACATTTGTTGCCCAAAGTATAAATATATATATTTTTATATATTGCTTTATTGTTAGTTTTTGTTCTTTAACCAGATATGATGAATCATGGTACAGGCTATACAGTATATTTGTATACATCCTTTGAGGAGTTGGTAACACCTAACAGAGATAAACACTTGTACTGGCTTGTTGCAAATTAAAATTGCAGAATTTTAAAATGAAGCAGCTTTAGTACCAGTAATAGACACTATATTTACCCAGAATATCCTAAATTCTAAAAACCTAATTGTGGCTATTAAGGGGAAGTGGGGTAATCTATTAAACCTGTCCTCACATTTAATACACCACATTTGTAGTTCCTCATTGTTAGGGACAGGAAGCTTGTTCAGGCTTACTGACGTCCTCCCTTTTGACCATCCCCAGGATGCAACCAACAACAGTTGCCTAACTCCCAGGTACCTATTTACTGCTAAATAAATAGCATCTATCGTGCCAAGGGAATCAAATCTGGGACCTGTGTTGTGAAGTAACTGTGCTCATAACTATGCTACAGGACTTTGTCAATTACAGTACAGTATACAAATTCCAGTGATTTAGTGAAAGTAAAAAAAAACAGCAGTATTGACACTTTCAAACTAATGGGCATTTTCCTTGATTGGTGTGTGGTTTAGGTTCATACATTTCTGGTTAGGTCAAGTTTCTTTCAATTTGACATTAGTCAAATTGTGAGAATAGCCTGAGCGATCTCTTTCTTTTGATTATTAAATCCACAGTAAGATAAAGTAAGTTACAAAAGTAACTAATGCAAAATGTGCTAAAGTATTTAAGATAAAATATATGAAACTATAATGCCAACCTTTAATCTAAAGTTGATAATTTGTTACCCCAAGTTTTCTGAAGTACTGCCACATAGATGATATGTAAGTTTTTATTGTGATATATAATATTTAATTTCAGTTGAATTCAGTCATTATATACAGTACTACAGTATTATATATATTTTTCATTTGATGAAGGACATTTATTTATTTATATATACTGTATACACACACACACACACACATATATATATATATATATATACATATATATATATATATATATATATATATATATATATATATATATATATATATATATATATATATATATATATATATATATATATATATATATATATATATATATATATATATATATGCAAACAAGCCTGAATGGTCCCCAGGACCATTCCTGTTTTCATTCATATATATATATATTTTATATATATATATATATATATATATATATATATATATATATATATATATATATATATATATATATATAATATATATATACTATATATATATACTATATATATATAGTAGTTTTCATTCATATATATATATATATATATATATATATATATATATATATATATATATATATATATATATATATATATATAATAATAATAATTGTGTGTGTGTATGTATGGATGGATGATGTATGTATGTATGTATGTATTTACTATTTGTGTGTGCAGAATCAAGCTATTAGCTCTTGGACCCCTGCCTTTCTAACCAATCTATTTTTCCTGTATTATATCTGCCAAATATATTTCTCTCTAACACACACACATCCCCAGGATGCAGTCCATAGCAGCTGTCTAACTCCCAGGTACCTATTTACTGTTAGGTGAACAGAGGCACCAGGGTGAAAGTAACTCTGCCTATTTGTTTCTGCTTCCGCTGAAAGTTGAATCCAGGCCCTTAGGACCACGATTCCTGAGCACTGTCCACTCAGCCACAAGGCCCCCGATGTATTTAATTCACTGTGTTGGGGGACAGGAAGCCAGAGTTTATTCATTCATGTTTGGCTTTGATTGAGGAGCCCCCCTCCCCTCCCTAGGCCGAATTACAGACCTCATCCAGGATGCAACTTCACAACAAGCTACCTAACTCCTGAGTACCTACTTACTCCTAGGTGAACAGAGGCATTAGGTGAAAGGAAATATGCCCAACCATTTCTACCCCGCCCAGGATTCAACCCCGGAATTCTCAATTGTGCATCGAGAATGAACCCGACTGTGCAACCCGTTCTCGCACTTGCTTACAGTCAATATTGGCTTATTTAATAAGTGCATATGTGACATACTAATTGATTGTGAATATTTTAGTTTACCTTGAAAAGCTTCATAGAAAACACCGACCTCACCTAACCTTCTTAGTATGTTAAGATAAGCATCTTATTGCTTCTTATTTACAATTATTACTTAACCTATCGACGGTATAGGTTAAGTAATAATTGTAATTAAGAAGCAATAAGATGCTTATCTTAACATACTAAGAAGCTTAGGTGAGGTCGGTGTTTTCTATGAAGCCTTTCAAGGTAAACTAAAATATTTACAATCAATTAGTAAGTCACATATGTACTTATTAAATAAGCCAATATTGACTATAAGCAAGTGCGAGAACGGGGCCGGACCCTCATGTATCTATGCATGCATGTATGCATGCATGTATGTTGGCATGTACAGTATGTATGTATCATGTAAGTGTTCTCCTCTGTTCATGTTTGTGGTTGTAGTAGTGAGTTACGAATGTCAGATGTGTTGTGTGCATGTATTTGTGCATGTGAAGTAGGAGTGAGGTGGTACTCGGGCTCAAAGGTCCTGGCTAACCGATGGCTCAGCAGTACCCTAATAAAGAGGGGTAATAACAATAATCAAGGCCTTGTTCTTGCCTTCAAGAGAGGAGAGTACACCCCTTCCAATAGCTGTGGTGGGTTTTTAGGTCAGTTATAGAGGAGCATTTATCCAAGTATGTGGAAAACCACATTTGAAAATTTGAGACTGCTGAATGTATTGTCGGCCTATCTGACGTTCCTCAGAGCAAGATAGTGTGACACACACACACATACTGCGCGTGTGTGTGTGTAATAACCTAAGTGTAGTTACAGAATAAGAGCTAAGCTCGTGGTGTCCCGTCTTCTCAGTACTCTGACGTTCAATCCAGTACACTTTGAAACTACTGATGGTTTTGGCCTCCACCACCTTCTCGCTTAACATGTTCCAACCGTCTACCACTGTTTGCAAAACAAGCGTTCTAATGTTTTTTGGCACCTCTGTTTCCTTAGTTTGAAACGGTGTCCTCTTGTTTGTGATATTGCTGGTTTCAGGAGTTCCTCCTTGTCAATTGGTCTATTCTGTTAGAATTTTGTATTTGGTGATCATATCACCTCTTTTTCTTCTATCTTCTAGTTTAGGCATGTTTAATGTCTGTAGTCTTTCCTCGTAACTCTTCTTTTTCTGTTCCAGAACCCATTTTGTAGCATGCCACTGCACCTTTTCCAGTTTCTTTATGTGCTTCTTGAGATTGGGCACCATACAACTGCTGCATAATCCAGTTTTGGTCTCCTGAACAGTTTCTCTAGTATTTCACCATCCATATAATTAAAAGCAAGTCTAAAGTTGGAAAGCAACGCATATGAATCTCTCAGTACTCTTTATGTGTTCCTCTGACGACAGTTTACTATCCAAAACCACCCCTAGGTTTCGTTCTTTATTTGAGTTCTGTAATTTCATTCCACATAATTTGTAAGTTGTGTGTGGTCTATTTCTCCGAATCCACATTCCATAACACGGCATTTATCCACATTGAATTCCATTTGCCGCTTTATGCTCCAAGCATTTATTTTATCTAGATCAATTTTAATGGCATTGCATTCATCTGCACCGCCTATCTTCCCCAGTATCTTAGCATCATCTGCAAGCATGTTCAAATAGTTTTGTATGCCTTCTGGTAGATGGTTTATGTAGACGACGAACATTACTGGTGCAAGAACTGAACCCTGTGGTGCTCCGCTAATAACACTCCTCCAGTCAGATACAGTGTCTCTAATTACTGCCCTCATCTGTCTGTCAGTTTGAAAGTTTTTCTTCCATGTCAGAAGTCTCCCTGTCACTCCTCCAGCAAGTTCCAGTTTCCTGAACAGCCTCCTGTGTGGACTGTCAAAAGCCTTTTTTAGGTCCAGATGGACACAGTCAACCCAACCATCACTTTCCTGTATTATATCTGTGGCTCTCTCATAAAAACTAAGTAGATTTGTTACAGGATCTCTCTCTTCAAAAACCATACTGGGTGCTCACGTCACACATGCCGCACCGCATGTCTGCACAGCTCCCCCCTCCCCAGGAGGGGAAGGGGGAGCCCCAGACCCATCACGCTGGTGATCCACCCACCAGCTCTCGGCTGATGTGAATGTGGCTGCTCGCCAGG
The DNA here is from genome assembly GCA_020271785.1 of Procambarus virginalis. Taxonomy (NCBI): domain Eukaryota; kingdom Metazoa; phylum Arthropoda; class Malacostraca; order Decapoda; family Cambaridae; genus Procambarus; species Procambarus virginalis. The sequence continues at coordinate 9,807 of WNGS01005851.1, forward strand.
GACAGGATTTGGTTCTTTCCCAGCTAGCCGGGTTTGGGTTCCTGGTGAACTGGCAGAAGTCCTTTCTGGTCCCCTCCCAGGTTCGAACCTGGCTGGGTCTTTTATGGGACTCTCGGACCACTTCCTTGTCTCTCCCTCCAGAGTATCTCCTTCGGCTGTGATCCCGCATGTGCTTGTTTCTGGGAGCTCCCAGGTCATCCGGCAATTGCTTGAGGGTTTGTGTGTGTGTGAGCCTGAACTTTGCAATGCTGGTCTACCCACCGAATCGGGTTTGGCTTAGTCACCTGTTCTGGTTCCTTTGGGAACATCCCTTCTGCATCTCTTGCGATCGCTGGGTTCGACCCTCCTGGGGCCTTGCGTCGGCTGCTGCATCGCCGGCTTCCTCTTCGAGTTTTTCAGGGTTCAGTGCCTTGGGGCTTACCCGAGCCCATGATGCGTTCATGGACACGTTATCTCTCGGCTGGGGCTTTGTGACCAATGTTCACCAGGCCGGCCAGGGGCGGTGGGGTCCATCCTTCCGTTGGGCTCACAGCACAGTGTGGGAGTTCGCGGTGATATGGTTTGTATGTGTCTCTAAACTTTGTGTGTGTGTGTGTGTGTAATTACCTAAGTGTAGTTACAGGATGAGAGCTACGCTCGTGGTGTCCCGTCTTCCCAGCATTTTTTGTCATATAACGCTTTGAACTACTGACGGTCTTGGCCTCCACCACCTTCTCACCTAACTTCATCAACAGGTGTACAGGTTCTTGAGCTTATTGGGCTCTATCATATCTACACTTGAAACGGTGCATGAAGTCAGCCTCCACCACATCACTTCCTAATGCATTCCATTTCAGTTTCCACCTGTATCCCCTAGTGACACAGGTGGAAACTGAGTGGCACAGAGATATTAGAAAGAACTTTTTTAGTGTCAGAGTGGTTGACAAATGGAATGCATTAGGAAGTGATGTGGTGGAGGCTGACTCCAGACAAAGTTTCAAGTGTAGATATGATAGAGCCCAATAAGCTCAAGAACCTGTACACCTGTTGATTGACGGTTGAGAGGCGGGACCAAAGAGTCAGAGCTCAACCCCCGCAAGCACAATTAGGTGAGTACACATATACATACATGTGTGTGTGTGTGTGTGTTTATTTATATATATATATATATATATATATATATATATATATATATATATAATATATATATATATATATATATATATATATATATAATATAATATTTATTTATTATGTTCAACCTGAATTCTGAATGTGTAAGATATCTTGTTTTATATACATTACCTATAGAATATACAATATTCTCCAGTGATAATACAATAGGTTACATATATGTAAGAATCTTTATTAGAGTGAATGTTAAGTTGTATGCATATCATGGTGATTGTTGATGATAATGAAAAGACAGGATGCATTTCTTATTGTGGACAACAGCGTAGAAACTTGGGAGAAAGATTCCTCAGGTTATAGAAAGGTTATGCTGACGAGTATCCTTTTCTTAAATCACCTCTCTCCTGCAAAGATACTGGTGTGAATATAATGCTTCATACCATACATGGTAACACTATGAACTGCTCTCACTGACTGGATCAAAGGTACTTTATTGTAGCTTGAGAAGTCTTGTAATCTGTTTCTTTCATGGCAATTGATCGTATAAGAGCATCAGTGATATACCTTTTATATATATATATATATATATAATATATATATATATATATATATATATATATATATATATATATATATATATATATATATATATATATGTCGTACCTAGTAGCCAGAACGCACTTCTCAGTCTACTATGCAAGGCCTGATTTGCCTAATAAGCCAAGTTTTCAGGAATTAATATTTTTCGACGACCTAACCTACCTAACCTAACTTTTTCGGCTACCTAACCTAACCTAACCTATAAAGATAGGTTAGGTTAGGTTAGGTAGGGTTGGTTAGGTTCGGTCATATATCTACGTTAATTTTAACTCCAATAAAAAAAAATTGACCTCATACATAATGAAATGGGTAGGTTTATCATTTCATAAGAAAAAAATTAGAGAAAATATATTAATTCAGGAAAACTTGGCTTATTAGGCAAATCGGGCCTTGCATAGTAGGCTGAGAAGTGCGTTCTGGCTACTAGGTACGACATATATATATATATATATATATATATATATATATATATATATATATATATATATATATATATATATATATATATATATATATATATATATATATATATATATATATATATATATATATATATATATTATAAATAAATAAATAATGATGGCACAAGATTGGGTACCACATATTGGCTAGAACTGAGAGCACATTCAGTTGTAAATAGCTGGACTGGTTTAACAACTAACTTTGTAATACTAAAGAATCTACTCCAAACATTTTAATTCTTTATAATCTGGATACGAGATATTTTCTTTATAGAATGTTTTAAGTATAGCATAAGCACAATACAGTAATGAAGTTATAGATGTTCATACTAAAATTAAAAATTTAATTTTATTCCTTACACATTTTTAGCTTTTTATCAAAGTTGATAAGAGCATAAACATTGAACTCCAGTAGTTCAGACTGTAAAGTAAATTAAACTGGATCCTTGCCTCCATAGAATGCTTCCGGTCATTTAAGTTACTCTTAAGTTAACTTAAATATACTGTATAGCTCTTATCATGCCACTTTAATACAAGTGACAAAATGAAAAGGGTACTCTATACCTTTATTATACTTTAGGTACTTTATGTATAAAATATCTATTCACAGTGGTGTAGTGACTGAAGTTCAGAAGAATGTAAAAACTATAATAAATCAAAATGATTTTATATTTAATTTTTATTCATCCTGTGTAAGTTATTATACACACAGTATGTGTGATTGGAAGCTTTATAACCATAAGTGGTTTTATAGTAACAAGTACCCCAAGGTAGTGTTCTGAGCACTACTCTTTTTCTGGTTGCCCTCAATGGTCTTCTTTCCTCCCTTCCTTCTGGCGTCTTCTCTGCTCCCTATGTCAATGATCTTACCCTTTGCTATTGGGGTGGTGATTCTCTTCTCCTTCAACGGCGGCTTCAACTTGTGATTGATGCCGTGTCGTCTTGGGCCACCGGTCATGGATTCATGTTCTGTACGTCTGAGACTTGTGCTATGACTTTTACTCGGAAGCATGTTGTTCTTCGTCCCTCTTTGTCGCTCTATGGTCATCCCCTTGAGTATAAGGATTCTGCTAAGCATTTGGGGTTAATCTTTAACACCCGTTTGTCTGGGTCGCTCCATATCTCTTATCTCCGAGTTGAATGCTCTAAGGCTCTTACCCTCCTTAAGGTTTTGTCTCATCCTTCTTGGGGAGCGGATAAGCGTGCACTCGCTCGCTTTACATTCCTCCCTCGTCCTGTCTAAACTCGATTATGGTTGCCCTGCTTACTCGTCTGCTTCTCTTTTTATTCTTTGCCGTCTTGATGCTTTGCACCATACTGGGTTGCACCTCAGCTCTGGTGCCATTTGTTCGACTCCCGTCCTCAGCTTGTATGTTGACACTGGCTTCCTATCTCTCCAGGACCGCCGTGATAGCTACTGTCTTCGCTATCTTGCGCGGTCCTTGCAACATCCTTCCTCTCGCCTCTGTCGTCCTTTGACTTTTACCCCTCCTGTAGTTCCTGTTCCTCTTCACCACCTCCCTCTTTCTGTCCGGTTATCTCGCTTTCAGGATTCTCTCTCAGTTCATATTTCTAATGTTTCTCCTCGTATTGTTCCTTCCTTGCCCCCATGGAGAGTCCCCCTTTCAAAATTTTGTGCATCCTTGAACCGCATCACAAAGTTTTTACGCCTCCTACGGTTCTGAGACACCTTTTCCTTGAGCACTTTTCTTTGCACTCCCGCTCCATTTCCATCTTCACCGATGGGTCTAAGTCTGCATACGGTGTTGGCTACTCTGTTGTTTTTTCCTGACCTCACCTATATGTGTTGCCTACCTCCGGAGACTGGCATTTTCACAGCGGAACTTTATGCTATTCTCTATGCTCTTCGTCTCCTTTCTCGTTGTCAATCCTCTTTTGTGGTTGTAGTCGACTCTCGTGCCCTCATGGCTCTAGGGTCCTTTAATCCAGGCCATCTAGCGGTCGTCGAGATTCAACATTGGCTGTTTCTTATCTCCAGTAAATTTAAATCCGTAGAATTTTGCTGGGTTCCCAGCCACATTGGTGTTTCTTTAAATGAGTGCGGATGCTGCCGCTAAGGAAGCTATCCGCTCTTGTCCCATTTCCCGTGAAGGTATTCCTTATTCCGACTTTTATCCGGTTATTCATTCCTCCATCCTTGCCCATTGGCAGAGTTGTTGGTAACAAACTGCGTACTCTTAAGCAGTGTGTCCCCATAGCCTTCCTCCTGCCACTGTAACCGGCTCTAGCAAGGTTGCGTATTGGCCATACGCGCTTAACTCATGGTCACATAATGGAGCGCTGCCCCGCTCCTTATTGTCGAAATTGCATTGTTCCTCTTAGTCGTACATATCCTTCTTGAATGTCCTGACTTCCAGGACAAACGTGTCTTGTTTTCCGACCGTCTCTTGCGGTTACTTGTCCCTCTATAGAATTCTTGGTGAATCGAACTTTTGATATTGTTCGCCTTATGCATTTCTGTTCTTGTATTGGCATCCTTGGCGATATTTACCGCCCTCTGATTATTCCGCACATTTGATGGTGCTACATAACCTTCCCGGTTTGGTGCCTTCTTTTGATAATTACTTTATAGTAACAAACAAGAGGGTGCAGTCATCTCTAACTTGAGAAAGTTACTAATAACAATCTCCTTTTGACACTAGTTTTACTTCTCTTGTATAAGCCTATAAAATTCTTTACAATGAATTTTAAAATAATTTTTTTGCTAAAATTCTGGTATTTCTGTACATCTTTGATATAAATCTTGAAAAAAATCTAGGTTTACAACAATAGAAATGGGTGACCAATGTGTGATGCAGAATAGATAAATTATAGAATGAAAATATCAAGAGATGCAGAGTTTATCTGCAGAGTTGGTAAACTGCAAGATAGAGGCAAGCAAACACAGAAATAATCTAGGCCCGTTTTAATAGTTGATGGTAGACGTGTTTAAAAAGTGTATTCAGAATTTGAAACGAAGGGCAGAAAGAGATGGGCAGTTACAGTAATTTTGTGAGGAAATGGGATCGAGTGAACATAATGTGGTATATTTTAAGGGTATAATACGCTCAGATAAAGCTAAGTAAATATAATGTACAAGAATTCACATGTACTGTACGCCATGTACTATGATGTGGTGGGTTACTTCTGTGGATGACAGCTTGAATGTGGTGGTGCTTGTTTATCTGTATTAATATAAAATGAATGATGTAACAAATTAGAGGAGGGTACCCAGATGAACTCAGGCTCTCTCCTGCTCCCTTTCACCTCTTGAAACTACTCCCCCTCTCCAAAATTGTAATAAAGCAAGCACTGAAACTGCTAAATAAATCTACAGACAGATAACATGCCCAATATTTCAGATTTCATGAATACTGCAGTGAAGGGTGGAATTTAGATGATATTTCTTAGGTGTGACACTGGGACCAATTCTGACTGGCCTATTATAAACTCGCACCCCAAAGTGCTTCACGTGTGAAAGTTGAGCAAGGCTAACCCCTTGTGTCTCGCCTCCAACCTCAGTCACACTTTTTTTTTATTAAATCCATCTGCAGTATATTTATAACAGAATAACTAATCATTCGCTACATTCTCCTTTTTTCACCAAGGTGATGACTCCCTACTTCCATTAGAAAACGAATACTCTTAGTGCAATATTTAAATTCTAAATATGCTGAAAAATACAAAATTTTATAACCAATGTCAACAAGACATTTTAGATATAACCAAATATTAGTAGATTGAAGGATAAGTATATAAAAATGACAAGTCAGAAGTACATTATATTTTACCCAGTATTATATTGCCATTCTTACAAGATTTTAAATATTATAATTTAATACTTATATTTTTAATTTTCTATATTAAAAATAACATCCAAATGCAGTACAGTAATGTGTACAAGATACCATTTTATTAAAGACCTAAAAATTTCTCAACCTTGAAATTCCAAATTAAAGTAGAACCAGAATGCAATATATATATACGTATATATATATATTTTTACTGCTGAATATTCAGACAACCATAAGGAATGAAAAGGCGTCTTCCATCTCTGATGCATTTGTGACAATCCCAGCATTTATTTGGCAGGTCTCCTCTTTCTTCCACTGTGAGTCATTCCTGAAGAGGCTTTCAACCCACTGCTTCATCTTCTGTAGTCATGCCACCAGGATAATCACCATCACACCTGCAGTTCATCATTTTGCTTAATGCATATACATACTGGTTATAGAAAAATACAAAGAAATGCATCATTAACAAAAGTACATACAGTACTGTACTTTGATATTTAACTTGTGGAATATTCAGTCTTAAGCAGAACTCATAACAAACCAGTTTTAAGATGTCCTGTAACACATGTTAACAGCCAAAACATAAGTTATTGCAGGGTTAGAAATACTGTAATGTTTCTTGTACACAATGTAAATGAATATGGAAATGGACATGCACTTGATAAAATATTAATGGTGTGTGACTGTCAAAAGACAAGGGAAGGTAAGCAAGTTTAGAATTCAATATAGTGAGTCAGGGAATGCAAATGGCAGACATGAGTCTTGGTGAGAAAAGCACCAAGGGACTGCATGAAAGAATCTTAGTCCCTTCAATCAGTGCCATCTTAATTCATGGGCATTCTGGGCAGCTTCCCAGGGGCTCCATGCTGCATATTGTTCATAAGAGAGAGGTAGAGATCATAATTACTCGCCCCCTTGCTGGAAAGGCCAGGTATTCAAAATCTATTTTTCAATTATATTTATAATATAAATAATGTATACATAACTATCGAATGGAAATCTTGTAGTTTAGCAGACGGGCAGGGCCCCAGATGATGGGCCCTGCCCATCTGCTAATGCCCCTGGCCAAAGCAATGCCTGTATGGGTATTACTTTGCCCAGGGCCTACAATGCCGTTAAGAAAGCCCCACCTACACTTGCACGTGTTTGAGATACAAGTGTGGCATGAGCACAATAAAATAAAAACTGCATGTTGTAACAAAGTTAATTTGAAACACACACATGGTGTTACGAGGATAGATAAAAGCAAGAAATGAAAGCATCACAGATAAATGCAAATGCACATTGTACATTTTCCACAATCCTGCAGATATAATATGGTCATGCTAAATGAATGAGATTATAGACTGATGAGAAGCATTCACCATTCTTCTGCACTGAATTTCTCTATGATTTCTACCCAAATCATTAGTGAGAAATTGAGTAACAATGATAAATGGAATAAAAACTGGTCAAAACAGTAGTCACAATAAGGATGACATAGAGATGTACCTACATATAGTTCCACCAAGTAGTTCAGCAGTTTACATGAACAAAGAAAGAGGCATAAATGGGAGGAAGATTATCCCAATATTAGTCTTTGTGGGTCATGATCTCCCCTAATACAAAATATACACTAAAATATCTGGACTGTACCATTGATGGACGAACACCAAGTCCGATGCTATCTAGTCACCCAAGGCATCTTTAATTGCATCGATTATTTTGTCGTATTTCTTCTCATTGTCGACATAACCATCACCATTCTGAAGTACATACAAAAGTATTACAGTTCAGTATATTATATTACTCAATACACAATATAGAGGGGCTGGATAGTGTCAAACAACTGAGCTACCATGCCATCACTGTTGTGCTGTGTACCCCAACAGTAGTTGGGAACAAGACTGTAAAACAACTGGTCGATTGTGTTCTGGGAAAAATATATGTTTAATAACATAATCAATCAATTCTGGTATCTGCCCTTAGCCCTAACTCCACCCTATGCCCTTTCTACATCCCCCCCCCCAAAACAAAAATCTTTATAAAACATGGAGGATGCACGTCCACAACATCACATACACTATATACAAGTTACCATTACATATGCTTCCTCATTTCAAATTCTAGATGTATTTAGCAACATTTTGTTTACACATCCTTAGTTATTAAAATGCTAAAAGTCAACAGTGAAACACAAGGGCAACACGTATATATACAGTATATAATAACTTCCATTATTGGGGGCAGGAAGCCTGTGTATATATATACATATGCACCTGTACTTTAGGCTTGTATCAAGGTGCCCCCAAGATTGAATTACTGACCCTCCCCAGGATGCAACCCCACAACAGTTGCCTAACTCCCAGGTATCTGTTTACTGCCAAGTTAACAGAGGCTTTATATAAAAGGATCCCCGATTGAGACTTAAAAACCCAATCGGCTTTATATTCTTATCACTTGAAAAGTTTATAACCATTAGTAAGAACAGGTGTTAACCATATAATACAGTTACTCTTAAAATATTCACCACCACTGTACCCATAACTTCTTTAAGAACAGTTCCAAGTCCCAGAATTATAATTGCAATGTTAGAATGAAGACAGTTTCTGGTGACCAATTATAGATAACTGATAAATTTTGGATAATGAAAGTACAGTATATCATAGGATCTTTGTAGTACAGTTGGATTCATTCTTGACTGGCAATTTGAAATCCCAGATGGATATGAGATCAATTTGAATCCCAGGTGGAACAAATGGTTGGCCACATTTCATTTCACCTAATGCGCCTGTTCACCTAGCACCAAATTGGTACCTGGGAGTTAGTAAACTCTTGTGGGGCTGCAGCCTGGAAAGGGTCAGTAGCGACCTTAAGGGTACCTACATATAAGCCTAACATCTCCATTACTATAGAATACTTGACCATTTTAACCTATGGTCACAACACGAAACTAATACCTACCTTCTTCGAATGAATGAGCTCATCTCCAACAGTGACTTCAAAGTATCCAGTCACCTCGGGTGTTCCTTCACCCGACTGTAATGGACAAATATATATGATGTCACAAATCCTTTAATGGTTTAACAGACTTAATTAATGTTTCAACATATCCTGTGGTTAATGTATTATTTAGCCTTGAAACTGTTTAATTAATACTGTAATTTGTTAAAACCTCTGGCAACATAAATCCACTATGTAGTACAAACCAATATTGCTAAACTCTTACACTACAGTACTGTACTTCCATTATGCAGTGCATTTATTAATGTACATTTTCATTATGAGTGAAATTTTGTATAAGACTTTGGGCAAATGAAAAGTCTCATCCTTCTACACTGGAATGTCTTAGTAGAAACATTATTATATACCAGTACAGTGGAACCTTGGGTAACGAACGTTCCTCTTTACAATTTTTGGGGATTACGAGCCCAATTTCTTTGTAAAATTTGAATCGGGTTACAAGCTTTGCCTCGCTTTGCGAGTTTGTTGATACTTGTATCGGTCGACCGAGCTCGTGGTTCCTGGTGGCACTGGTGACCCCTTCAGTTTACCAGCGTCTCCCATGTAGTGACGATCCCGCATGAATTCTTTCTAAAGAATTTCATTATTTTTTCAGCTTTTTTTGGTTAAGTAATTACATATTATAAACCACGCTATGGGTCCCAAGAAGGTCGGTGGTAAGGTTCAACCTAAGAAAATAGTTGAGAGTAGAGGCATTAGAGGATGTCCCTTCTTTATTAAGAAAATGTGTGAAGTATGGGGAAGAACTGCAAAGTTCTGTTGAAAAACTCACCCAGATAAAGCTGTAGCAGGCTGTTGCATTGACCTTTTTAATGACAATGTGATGTCTTACTACAGACAAGTGTTAAAATGTAGGGAAAAACAAGTGTCTTTAGACACATTCTTAGCAAGACAAGCAAGCAGCGAGTCACAGCCAGGTCCTAGTGGTATGCCTGCAAAACGTAGAAGAGTACCCCAGAGAAGTCATCACTGCCTGATGTTATAATGGAAGGGGACGACTCCCCTTCCATACACTAATACCTCACCTCTTCTCCCCCCCCCCCACTCCTCACCGTCTTCCATAAGCCAACAAGACATCAATAAAGGTAAGCTGAACTTGTACATAGTACAGTACAAAATATTTGTGTGTATTATGTATTTTGAAGTTAATATTTTTGGGAATGTGGGACGGATTAATTCAATTTACATTATTTCTTATGGGGAAAATTTGTTTTGGGTTGCGAACTTTTGGGTTACGAGCTGTCTCTGGGAAGTGACTAAATTTGAAAACCAAGGTACTGTATCACTACAGTATTCTTAAAATACATAAATGCCTCCTTTCTCCCTTTCTGGGACTATCTCTGGCTTCAGTGTAGTTGGGAGCATTTTAACTATCTACTGGTAGCAGGTAAGATATCCCTCAAGGTCATATATCCCAACCACAGATGCCAACAAAGGATTAAAATGAATATACAATTTGCCACCAGGGTTCTACATGTTAAAACTATGAGAGATGCCATATAATAATACCATGGAAAATTACCTAGAAACAAAAGCAACTTCTGTCAAATATTAAACACAAACATGAGAGATAATATACACACATGTCTGCCTCCTCCCCCCCCCTAAAAAAAGTAACAAAAGCAAGATAATACTTACAATGTCCAGCTTATCAGGAAACTCCCCGTCAAGTTGCTCTTTCAGCTTCCTGAACTTGGGGGCGTAACCTCAGGCACCGCTGTAGGAAAATGTATGAGCATAATTTTGGCTAGGTGTTTGCAAAAAATCTATTTCCATCTAAAGAATTAAAATAATTATATATATACATGTATTTATAAAAAAAAAATTATTTACCTGAATTTACCTGATTATGAGTATATATCACTTGGAAAGGATACAAGGAGCTGGGATAGGATGGAGGGAGGATTGGTGTCTAACCATATGGACCATCTAGGGATCAAAAGCCAACTTGCAAGAAAAAAAGCTATCACAATACCGACCAGTCCAGGAGCCCACTCCCGGGGGCCCGCTCCAGGGAGCCCGCTCCCGGGGGCCCGCTCTCGGGGCCCGCTCTCGGGGGCCCGCTCTCGGGGGCCTGCTCCCGGGGCCCACTCCTGGGAGCCCGCTCCCGGGGCCCGCTCCCGGCGTGCTCCCGGGAGCCCGCTCCCGGCGTGCTCCCGGGAGCCCGCTCCCGGCGTGCTCCCGGGGGCCCGCTCCCAGGGGCCCACTCACGGGGCCCGCTCCCGGGGACCCGCTCCCGGGAGCCCGCTCCCGGGGACCGCTCTTGGGAGCCCGCTCCCGGCGTGCTCCCGGGGCCCCCCCAGGCGTGCCCCCGGGGCTCACTCCCGGCGTGCTCCCGGGGGCCCGCTCCCGGGGCCCGCTCCCGGGGCCCGCTCCCAGGGCCCGCTCCCGGCGTGCTCCCGGGAGCCCGCTCCCGGCGTGCTCCCGGGATCCCGCTCCCGGCGTGCTCCCGGGATCCCGCTCCCGGCGTGTTCCCGGGAGCCCGCTCCCGGGGACCGCTCCCGGCGTGCTCCCGGGGCCCACTCCCGGGACCGCTCCCGGCGTGCTCCCGGGGCCCACTCCAGGCGTGCCCCCGGGGCCCACTCCAGGCGTGCCCCGGGGCCCACTCCAGGCGTGCCCCCGGGCCCACTCCAGGCGTGCCCCCGGGGCCCACTCCAGGCGTGCCCCCGGGGCCCACTCCAGGCGTGCCCCCGGGGCCCACTCCAGGCGTGCCCCCGGGGCCCACTCCAGGCGTGCCCCAAGGCCCACTCCAGGCGTGCCCCCAAGGCCCACTCCTGGCGTGCCCCCGGGCCCACTCCAGGCGTGCCCCCAAGGCCCACTCCTGGCGTGCCCCCGGGGCCCACTCCTGGCGTGCCCCCGGGGCCCACTCCAGGCGTGCCCCCGGGCCCACTCCAGGCGTGCCCCCGGGGCCCACTCCAGGCGTGCCCCCAAGGCCCACTCCAGGCGTGCCCCCAAGGCCCACTCCAGGCGTGCCCCCAAGGCCCACTCCAGGCGTGCCCCCAAGGCCCACTCCTGGCGTGCCCCCGGGGTCCACTCCTGGCGTGCCCCCGGGGCCCACTCCAGGCGTGCCCCCGGGGCCCACTCCAGGCGTGCCCCCCGGGTCCACTCCAGGCGTGCCCCCGGGGTCCACTCCAGGCGTGCCCCCGGGGTCCACTCCAGGCGTGCCCCCGGGGCCCACTCCTGGCGTGCCCCCGGGTCCACTCCAGGCGTGCTCCCGGGGTCCACTCCAGGCGTGCCCCCGGGGCCCACTCCAGGCGTGCCCCCAGGGCCCACTCCTGGCATGCAGAGCCCACTGAAGATATTTGTAACAGTTTTCCGGAGAGTCACTGTCTCTCTAGCGGCCTCGACAATGACAGGAAGGCAGCAGCTTGTCAAAAGTGCCCCTCCCATTTGTCCTCATTTTATCGAGCTGGATTTTGAAATATGCCGCCTGGACTTCTCCATTCAAGAAATCATACGAGTGTCTCGACGCTTGGATTTTATTTATACATATACAAGAAGGTACATGGGTCTAAGAGAGCACATAACAGTGGTGTTATTACATTCTTACAGTCACTAACACGCATAGCGTTTCGGGTATTTTGCGGGGGATGATTGAAAGTGTTAAGTGATGCGGCGTGTTGTGCTACACATATAGTGATGGTCAGCCAGACACGCCGGGAACTTACCAGTTCCTTGAGGATCAATACAGACAACTGCACTTCCCAAGACAACCGATGTCAACACCCTCGTGGGGAGAGGTTATTGTTGTTTCAGATTTAACTACTCGGAACAAAGTGTCCATGTAACACTGGCTATGGTGAGCCCAAACTCGTGGGAGATGTTGTTGTTGTTATAGATTCAGGTACTCGGAACAAGTTCCAAGTAGCACGGGCTATGGTGAGCCCGTACTGGAGTTACCTGGCACAGGAGCTGTGTCGTGGGAGATATATATACGTCCAATATATACATTCCCGAGCTTCTCCTCACTTATTGTGATGACTGCCCCGCCTGGAACACGAGCCCTCCTCACTACCACATTTTACTCACCAGTACACGATATGGACCTTAAGCTTGGCCATTATAGAAGAGAAGCTTCGAGAGATGAGACGCAACAGCCTGCACCACAGTGGACACCTCGGCACTGAGCGGCGGACCCTCGCCGCGGCCCTATATAACCCCGACCCACACCAGTCACTTGGTACACATCACGGAGCTCGCACACGCACGCACGCACGCACGCACGCACGCACGCACGAACGAACGAACGAACGAACGAACGAACGAACGAACGAACGAACGAACGAACGAACGAACGAACGCGCACACACACACACACACACACACACACACACACACAACACACACACACACACACACACACACACATTAGTCCCAGAACTAAGAGGCATGAGTTATGAGGAAAGGCTGCGGGAAATGCAACTTAATTACGACACTGGAAGACAGAAGAGTAAGGGGGGACATGATCACAACCTACAAAATCCTCAGGGGAATTGACCGGGTAAACAAGGATGAACTATTCAACACTGGAGGGGCGCGAACAAGGGGACACAGGTGGAAGCTGAGTACCCAAATGAGCCACAGAGACATTAGAAAGAACTTTTTCAGTGTCAGAGTAGTTAGTAAATGGAATGCACTAGGCAGTGATGTGGTGGAGGCTGACTCCATACACAGTTTCAAATGTAGATATGATAGAGCCCAGTAGGCTCAGGAAACTGTACACCAGTTGATTGACAGTTGAGAGGTGGGACCAAAGAGCCAAAGCTCAACCCCTGCAAGCACAATTAGGTGAGTACACACACACACACACACACCACACACACACACACACACACACAACACACACAACACACACACACACACACACACACACATACAGGAAGCAGCCCGTAACAGCTGTCTAACTCCCAGGTACCTATTTACTGCTAGATAACGGAAGCCGACGACGGAGCATCATCATCGACCATATGTCATCACTCATCTAGTTGTGTGAACGGGNACATTAGCATATCAGCCTGGGATAGCTCCGGGGAGCCTCCGGGACTCACCCAGAAAATGGCGTTTCATTACATTCAACGCTGGTTTTCTGGGTGAACCAGTACTGTATACCATTCATTGTTCATTATTTTGGCATTCAAAGTTTTCCTCTGTACAAAGACCACTGAATCCATCCACTCAATCAGTCCCTCTCTCCATGCTTCAGTGTATGCTTTAGTGAAGCCATTCTTATTGTTTAATTCTGACAGTAGTTCTATAGAGTATGAGCTCTTGCTTTTCATTTAAGGTCAGAGTGGTTTTGTCTGTAATATGGTGCATTTGAGTACAGTATTAAGGCCACAAGGGACACAATGAACAGAATTATATAGTCATTCCCTTATGGATAAATTGTTTTTAATTAAACTAAAATACTGTAGATATATTCTAATGCTATTTATCAGTAAAGTATAGAGTTAATTTAATGGGGGAAAAAGATGGAGGTGAGTGTGGTCCTGCACAAGAATCATGAGAGTAGTCAAGTAAGGCAAATAAAGTATATAATATTTTTATATTATTGATGTATTTTTCCATTGTATTTCTCAGATATTGGTAATTTAATATTTACAAGCCAAAGTTTTTAGTCTTAGTATACTTTGACATTTGCAGACATTATTCAGTTATATTTATGATACTTGTCTTATACAATGATCCAAGGCCTCATAAGTGCAGTAAAGACTTTAACACAAAACAATTCACATTATGATAATTGTCTGGAGAAGAAGACGGGACACTACATTATGGATGTGAGCTACAGTAAGTCAAGGGTACACTTGCCGGAGCTTCACAATGCTCATAATGCACACTCCTCCACTTGTCACTTAACCACAAATGCTACATTGATTCATACCATCATTTAAATACAGTAGTTCAGTTTTTTAGCACAATTAAGATTATATGGAAGGTTTAATAAATAATTGAGAAGCTTTGTTAATTACTAGATGGCCTTTACACAATTGTATCAGTACAGTATTCAATTAATACAGTTCTAACAATTTTGTAGACTTGCTAAAGCTTGTGTTGTGACATGTAACTATGTTACCTAAGACTTGAGTGGAGTCTCCAGTGCCCCTCAAGCCCACTACCATATAACTATTATACATTAGTTTTTATGTGCATCTGGTAAGTTGCTGCTGCTTATTGTAAACACTCATGTAAACAGTCATAGGAACTTAATCTACCAAACACAGTACTTTACATTTAATATTATCATTACTGTATTATTATTATTATTATTATTATTATTATTATTATTATTATTATTATTATTATCAATATTATTATTATTATTATCAATATTATTATTATAATAATAATAATAATAATAATAATAATAATAATAACTTCATATTATTCTGTAGATTGGTTGAATCAGCACACGAAGATGATATTTTGTACTTAAAATGTAAGAACACGAATGTTAATTTGTGTCAATATTTGAAGAACAGAGAGGACAAGTGTGATTATTTTTGTGGATATGTAAGTCACAATTCCTTTAATGATTGCTCTTCTTAACTTATCATCGTTGATATTAGGAATGTGTCTGTCGTGTTAAGTACTTACTGTCGTCATAAATAAGACGACACAATGTAAATATTGTACATGTCAGTTTGGTATGCTGCTCGTGCACAAGTGATTGCCTATTAAAGTACTCTATTCACTCTCCAAATTTTGTTAATAGATATGTAGGAAATATTATCTATCTGCTTCTAGAGAATCATGTGCATTTGACCTTTTATAAGATTTATTTTTTTTTATTTATATTTCCCCATGTGCTGCATTTATAAAAATATACATTTATGTTTTTGGTGTTTAAGTTCATTAGTACTTAACATTTCTAAGGTAAGAGCTAATGCTGTTTTACACTATACCCTGTAAACTAAGTACTATTCAGGCATTTATACCATATTCCCAGATGTGGTATCCATAGGCTTTGCAGTAAAGTATGCACAAATTATGATTATACCTGCACCTTCACATCATGTGGACAGTGATTGTTTTAGAGCTGCTTTTAAAAGTTTGTGAGTTTTGGACAGAACCAAATTTGATGTAACTGTAATAGTGTTCATGTACTTCTCGTATTTGCTATTCTTCGGAGAATTAAGAAAATGGGCAGGAAAGAGGCTTTGCTTAACCCTTTAACTGCGTTGCCTCCAAATATGACACCCCCATGGTGCGCAGGAAATAAATTCTCTGGAAAAAATTCTTTTTTCTTTTAAAGTGTCAAAAACCCTTCCCTCAGTATGGGTATGTAAAAAAAGTCGTAATTGTACTTACTTTGGCTGCTATGGGGTCCGTAAGTTGGGGCGTGACATCATCATTCCCCGTGCGCCCGTGCTGTAAGCTCCCGAGGCGGGTGGGGCGGTCGGGGCGGGGCGCGCGAGTTGCCGCGAATATATTTTCGTTCATTTTTTTCGCACAGTTCCAAATACATTTTATTTGTTTTTACGTACTAATCCTATGTATAGTGAACACGTACACTATATTATGGCAGTAAAACAACCGTACTGTCCGAAGACACTGTGTTACGTGCATGACACTTGTGTACACATATGCTGCACATATTTACTATGTATCATGCTAATTTATATATACATATAATCTATTTACACACTACACACTGTCACACACTATATACATTCACCATCAACACACTCAGAACACCTCGAGTGAGAGCAGCCACACCCAGCCAGTCTCCCTCACTCCAACATCTTACTCGCCAACATTGCTCCTCCCACCATACTGTTATAGTTCTTATTACACATGTTCTATATACCTATCTACATGTTTTATTTACCAGAACTATGCAAGTAAGCCGGTATTGTGTCCAAACAGTACAGTGGCCACCATACACTGCATGAAAAATCACACAGCAGACAGCAGACGACGCTACGATTACGTCACCTCCCTCACCAAAATAGCCCTCTCAACATTCTCCTGTTACTGTTCTTACACTATATACACACACTATATATACCCATGTACATATGTGTTGCCCATAGCGAACCACTAAGCTATTATGGTGAGCAAAACAAGAGTGGCAGCCACACACACACAATGAGGCTACCTCAATTCTCGCCCTCCCTCCCTCACCAAACTTTCCTCCTTCCACAATACTACGCACAACACTAATTATAACCACAATCCTGCTATTATCACAATCCTGGTCACTAATTCCTGTAAATGAATAATTGACCACACGTTTATTTTGAAAAGGAACCTAAGAAATCATTTGAAAATTCCTAGATGGACGAAATAATGCTGTGGTGCTGTGAACATCGTGAACAGCATTGAATCACTGATAATTGAACATTGTACCCAGTCATTATCACACTCAGGCTCTTCTATAACACTATCATGGCTAAATGATACAAGTTATATATATATTTTGACATTATTAGGCGATGCTGTGGTCACACGCTGAACAGCAGTGCTGTGCGCTCATGCTGCGAGCGCCAGCCTTGGTTGCTCACACACTACTGAGGCTCCCACACCCGGGAATGTGGACCACGATTTTTTTAAAGATGGCGTCTGTTTACAAGAGCCCTGAGGAAGCTGATGTGAACCCCGTGTAGCCGCGGGAGATTTGAATGGAACGTGAAAAATACAAATACCCGGAGGAGCGTTGCGCAAACCAGACGCGAGCCTGCAGGCGCGTTGCGCAGTTAAAGGGTTAAGACTCATGGTACACGCTACCAAGAGACCTGGCATTGAAGCAGCTGCTTCAGATTCAAACACTGAACCATCTCCCTCAGGCTCTANCTCGGTTTTCCTTGTCAGCGTGCCCGTTGTTTCCGTCCTGTCGGTGGGTGTTTTTCTACAGTCTTCGCACTTTTTCCAGGACGGGCCTTCTCAGTCATGTCCCCCTCTTCTTGGGGTTCTGCATGACTTTTGGTCTCGGGTGCGACGGAGTTTTTTGTGCTTCGTTCTTTGTTTGCTGCTTTTGTTTTCGAAGGTTTGGGACTGTTTTGGGGTAGCCTTGGTTGCTGCACCCAATTGCCGTGGGAAAGGAGAAAGCGGATAAACAGAGGGGAGTTCAACACCCACTGTGTGACGTTGACATGTCAGTCAGTCCGACCAGCGCAGGTCAGTCCTAGCGCCATATACTGCATTGGTCATCTGTTGGGGTTCGTGACACCCGTCAACGACATCTTTCTTCCTTGTCCCCGGTCGCTCCGTGGCTTCTGGCACCCACACCATAGAGAGAATGCAGCCGCGATGACACTGCTGCTCCTCTCGTTGACGGGGCCGGCGCCTGCTACTCTGGCGGCGTCTTTGTGCTGGGTTTTCCTTGACACACTTCCCAGTGGGCCCCTCCTCCTTCACTCTCCTGTAAACGTACATGTACGTGTGCGGCGGAGAATGAAAGGGCAGGAATAATGAGAGAGTGGGAAAGTGCAATTCTGTGTCTTCTAACCCCAGTCAGCTCTTTCCCTTTTCTGGTACGTCTGTCGTCATTCGGTTGAGCTTCCCTCCGGTCCTTTCTAGGGCTTGTGGGTCCTCTTCCCGGCAGTTTCTGGATGTTTGGCCTTCTGGTTCTTTTGTGCATATATCTCCTCTTCGCGCTGTCTCGGCGCTCCTCGTTTTCCTGTGGCGCTTTTGCTCCTTTTCCTGAGTCTTCGCTCCTGCCCTTCTGCCGGGGGTTGGTGCGGGGCGGCTCCTTATGCAGGTTCCTTCCCTGTCGGCTGCACTTGTGGTGGTGGCCTTGCACGCTTGTGGCATTTTGTTTTGGTCCTGCGTTTTCTTTTCCCTCCTGGGCTGTCATAGGATTGGCTTGCAGAAGGTGTAGAGGCGCTTGGGACTGTTCCTGGTCTTGCACCTTGGTTTCTGCTGCTAGCTTTCGGTATCAATGTTCCTTCTGTGCCGTTTCGCAGGCTGTATCGTGCATTGTTTCACCTCCGGCCTGTTTCTGCACTGCCTGTGCCGTCCAGGTCTTTGGACTGGGTGCTCTCCTGTTTTTCTTCTCCTTGGTGGTTGTGGCTCCTCGGGCCAGGTTTGCTTTGCCTCGGCTCTTTTGGCATTGGCCTCTGGGGTCGTGTGGCAGTGCTTCATGCTCTTCTCAGGCGCAGTGGTTTCTTGGCTCCTATGATCTTGGTCATAGTTTTCTTCGTCTGTGGCCGTTCTCCCTTTTTCTGGCGAATGTTGTGCCTGCTGCTTTCCGGAGGGTCCATTTTGGTTGTTGTCTTGACTTCGTGTTGAGGAGTGGTTCACCGACCGCCTCCGGGTATGTCCCCTTGTTTTCTTAGGTAGTCTTTGGTGAGGTAGCTCCGGGGAGCCGTAGGGGCTCCCCCAGAAAACCAGCGTTGAATGTAATGAAACGCCATTTTCTGGGTGAGTCCCGGAGGCTCCCCGGCATCCCTCCCCCCTCCGGTCGGCGGTTTTTTTCGTGTTTTGATATCCAGCCTCGGAACTGAGGTGTGGATAGCCGGCGCGGGGGTCTGGGGCTCCCCCTTCCCCCTCCCGGGAGGGGGGAGCTGCGCAGACATGCGGCGCGGCTGGTGTGACGTCATGCTAGTTTACTCGTTTTTCTTTTGGGGAGTTCTGTCCACTCGTTTTTATTTTTGTTGTTAACCAGAATAGGGGTTTGTTTTGTGGCGCTTACCTTTCTGGGTGCCTGTCCCGGTCGATGGCAGATATAGAATGCTCCAAATCACATGTGCATTCTATGGGCCATTGCTCCCCGTGCCTCTCTGAGGGGCCAGGTTCTGGCTCGTGGTCCCCGTAGGCTAGAACTCCACCCACATCGACTGATGCAAATAGTTAGAATATCCATATCAGCCATGGATAGCTCCGGGAGCCTCCGGACTCACCCAGAAAATGGCGTTTCATTACATTCAACGCTGGTTTTTTTGCATTTTTGATATTCAGCTCTGAACTGGGGTTGATTACCGGCATTGGGAGGTCTGGCTTCCCCTCCCCCCTCCCAGTGAAGAGGAAAGCTGGCAGACAGTGGCGTGGCGGCTGTGGTGACATCATGCTTGTTTGCTTTTTCAAGTTCAAGTTCAAGTATGTTTATTGAGACAGAAGAAATACATCTCAAAGGAATAGAGTAGCTTAGGCTATTCTACCCCCCATTCCCCCACCCAGTTTGCTTGTTTTCTGATTGGGAGTTCTACCTGATCGTTCAGCTTTCGAGTGCAATTTTTAACCATTTGTGGTTTGTTTTGGGATTCCTTCCTTCTGGTTGCCTGACCTGGTAGATGGCAGACATACACTGTTCCCAACTACATGGGGGGTCTATAGGCCATTGTTCCTTGTGCTTCTCTGAGGGGCCCAGGTTCTGGCTCGTGGTCCCTAGTAGGCCTAGAACTCCATCGACTGACTGTTGCCACAGTCTAATATACAGTATACATATCAGCTCAGTATAGCTCCGGGAGCCTCCGGGGTCTCACCTAGAAACTGACATTTCATTACATTAAACGCTGGTTTTTTAGCTAGCTCTTTTTATATTGAGCACACTCAGTTGCTCAATAATGTAAGATTGTTTCCTTGGTTAGGATCTCGTGCAATATTCAGTGCAAATTGACACTGTGCATCGACATGACAGGAAGTTTACAAACTGTTCCTTTGGGTCACACCTGTGCCAGGGAGATAAATGACATATGTAATAATACGTAATATGATGTCAAGGATGCAGCCAGAGTGTGCATTCACATAAAATTTAAATGGCCCGTTAGGTTGCCAAGCAACTGATGCAATGATATAGCACGGACACAACAAAGCCTCTTGACATAAGATCCTCACAATCTGCTTGTCCCGCAGGTTAGGAAATAGGCACTACCAAACACAAGGAAGATAAGAAAAAATAGGGGAATAAAAGAAAGCAAGTGTTTTCCTTGGAAAAGTGTTTTTCAAATATTCTCAAAAACTGATTTCTAAGCTGTCCCACTTGGTAACTCACTACATCAAGTATCGGTGGAAACTACGAGAGCAAATATGGAAGTGTGACACATGCGGTAAAGAGTGGTGTTCAAGGAGCAATTATTAGGAGAAAGCAGCAATTAATGAAATGACAGCTTTGCTCCTTAGAACCTGACCCCAAAAATCCACGTTACATCGGGTATTTGTTCAATCCGTGAACGAAAACCCTTCTCACATGGCCAAAAAAAAAATTTCCACAGGGCAAACCCCCTCCCAAATAGCCAAATTATTATTATATATTGTATATATTAAATGCATACATACTGTGTGTTTTGTTTTTTCTTCATTGTTTTGGGAATCATATTACCTACTTGCCAAAATATTCTACCTTGTTAACACAATTTCTATTTTATTAAAAAGGCTACATAAAGCATATGCAATATCAAGGTAATGTTTAATAAATGCTATGATTAATTTCACATTTGTATGTGTGTGTGTTTCAGGAAGTATGTCCTACATCTGTTCAGCCTGGGAAACAGACCGGCTGTGACGTATATCTGTGGTTTAATGGGAGAAAAGGACAGAGTCTGCTACAGGAGTTGGACTCACTCCAGTAGATCAGGACCTCTCACTTACCTCCTCTATATACAACTCCTGTATATACAACTCTCATTCCAGGTACAATGTGATATATAAAGAAGAGAACATAAAACCTTCTGTGAAACAATTCCTTCTATGGTTATGGTATTTTAAATTGAACTGGGAAGAATTAAAATTCATTTTAAAGATATTTAAATTAAATGAATTGCTGACATCTACACAGTACACGCTTGGGTTTTAAATACTGTATACACACACCACACTCATGCATATATCAGTCACCACAGACACCCACACCCAGGCCTTCATCACTGTGGACACCAACACCCAGGCCTTCATCACTGTGGACACCCACCCAGGCCTTCATCACTGTGGACACCCACACCCAGGCCTTCATCACTGTGGACACCCACACCCAGGCCTTCATCACTGTGGACACCCACACCCAGACCTTCATCACTGTGGACACCACACCCAGGCCTTCATCACTGTGGACACCACACCCAGGCCTACATCACTGTGGACACCAACACCCAGGCCTTCATCACTGTGGACACCCACACCCAGGCCTTCATCACTGTGGACACCCACACCCAGGCCTTCATCACTGTGGACACCAACACCCAGGCCTTCATCACTGTGGACACCAACACCCAGGCCTTCATCACTGTGGACACCCACACCCAGGCCTTCATCACTGTGGACACCCACACCCAGGCCTTCATCACTGTGGACACCCCCACCCAGGCCTTCATCACTGTGGACACCCCCACCCAGGCCTTCATCACTGTGGACCCCACACCCAGGCCTACATCACTGTGGACACCCACACCCAGACCTTCATCACTGTGGACACCCACACCCAGGCCTACATCACTGTGGACACCCACACCCAGGCCTTCATCACTGTGGACACCCCACACCCAGGCCTACATCACTGTGGACACCCACACCCAGGCCTTCATCACTGTGGACACCCACACCCAGGCCTTCATCACTGTGGACACCCCCACCCAGGCCTTCATCACTGTGGACACCAACACCCAGGCCTTCATCACTGTGGACACCCCCACCCAGGCCTTCATCACTGTGGACACCAACACCCAGGCCTTCATCACTGTGGACACCAACACCCAGGCCTTCATCACTGTGGACACCAACACCCAGGCCTTCATCACTGTGGACACCCACACCCAGGCCTTCATCACTGTGGACACCAACACCCAGGCCTACATCACTGTGGACACCCACACACCCAGGCCTTCATCACTGTGGACACCCACACCCAGGCCTACATCACTGTGGACACCCACACCCAGACCTTCATCACTGTGGACACCCACACCCAGGCCTTCATCACTGTGGACACCCACACCCAGGCCTTCATCACTGTGGACACCAACACCCAGGCCTACATCACTGTGGACACCAACACCCAGGCCTACATCACTGTGGACACCAACACCCAGGCCTTCATCACTGTGGACACCAACACCCAGGCCTACATCACTGTGGACACCAACACCCAGGCCTACATCACTGTGGACACCAACACCCAGGCCTTCATCACTGTGGACACCCACACCCAGGCCTTCATCACTGTGGACACCCACACCCAGGCCTTCATCACTGTGGACACACACACCCAGGCCTTCATCACTGTGGACACCAACACCCAGGCCTTCATCACTGTGGACACACACACCCAGGCCTACATCACTGTGGACACACACACCCAGGCCTACATCACCATGGACACACACACACACAGGCCTACATCACCATGGACACAACACATACCCTTTATTACCTTTATAGTGCTGTTTCTTGAGTAATCTTTGCCTGCTCACCATTCTCATTTTCTGCATGCATTTTTTCATCTTTTATTTTTCCAGTATCTTCTACTTCCAAAAATTTCTGAGCATTCTTATTCTGATACAGTATATGTTTTACAGCAACTCTCTTAATTCTTCGTCTCACATCACTCATGTTGGCATAAACAGAATATAAAATCTTTATTGGGTTAGGTAAATAAACGTTTCACGATCAGAGTTATAACTGTGAACGACGTGGAATAATAACGGTGAGCAAACGTGTCGTAAACTACAAAATGTACATTTGGCCTACTACACATTTAAGTGTTAGAGAGCAGGGACTACTACAAGAACAGTACCACACTCGTATGGGTTTTAATTTGGATCGTATATTCACTTCTCTTTGACAGCATCATGAACTGGAGCGTTTAGCTATACATGAGAGTAAGAATTTAGAAGGGACACAGCGAGCAACTCTTGGTCGATGTCTTGCTGTGATTGGGGAAAGAGATCGTGGCCGTGAGACTTCTGCTCGATGCGGATGCTTCAAACCAACA
>WNGS01005852.1:0-14666 GCA_020271785.1 Procambarus virginalis
CAATAATATTTTTTTTTACAAAGGCTTCTAACTCTTACGTTCACTTGTGGTACAGTGTGGTGTATACAATTAAGGTAAACTTGTCTGCCTATCAGCTAGGCTTGTCGACGGGTCTGGTTGTAGACTAGGGTGAACAGGTCTGGTGGTGTCGTTATGATTTCCTGTTGGTTTTTAAGTTTGTTGAATACGAATTCTGTTAGAAATTTGTGTCTTGTTAAGGGGCATACTCGCCCGCTCCCTGGAGGTCGTTCGCTCGTATTTAAGAGTTCACCCACACCTACGATCTCACATACGCCGACGATCATCTCACCTACGATCTCACCCACGCCTACGATCTCACCCACGCCTACGATCTCACCCCAGCCTACGATCTCACCCCAGCCTACGATCTCACCCCCGCCTACGATCTCACCCACGCCTAAGATCTCACCGATCAAGGGAGCCGGTCGGCGGAGCGGACAGCACACTGGACTTGTGATCCTGTGGTCCCGGGTTCGATCCCGGGCGCCGGAGAGACACAATGGGCAATGTTTCTTTCACCCTATGTCCCTGTTACCTAGCAGTAAATAGGTACCTGGGTGTTAGTGAGCTGTCACGGGCTGCTTCCTGGGATGGAGGCCTGGTCGAGGACCGGGCCGCAGGGACACTAAAGCTCCGAAATCATCTCAAGATAACCACCCCAGCCTACGATCTCACCCACACCTACGATCTCACCCACGCCTACGATCCTCCTACGATCTCACCTACGACCTCACCCACGCCTACGATCTCACCCACGCCTACGATCTCACCTACGCCTACGATCTCACCCCGCCTACGATCTCACCCACGCCTACGATCTCACTCACGCCTACGATCTCACCCACGACTACGATCTCATCCACGCCTACGATCTCACCTACGCCTACGATCTCTCCTACGATCTCACCTACGCCTACGATCTCACCCACGCCTACGATCTCACCCACGCCTACGATCTCACCCACGCCTACGATCTCACTCACGCCTACGATCTCACCCACGACTACGATCTCACCCACCCCTACGATCTCACCTACGCCTACGATCTCACCCACGCCTACGATCTCACCCACGCCTACGATCTCACCTACGCCTACGATCTCACCCACGCCTACGATCTCACCCACGCCTACGATCTCACCTACGCCTACGATCTCACCCACGCCTACGATCTCACCCACGCCTACGATCTCACTCACGCCTACGATTTCACCCACGACTACGATCTCACCCACGCCTACGATCTCACCTACGATCTCACCCACGCCTTCAATCTCACCTACGCCTACGAGGCTTGGTGTATTCTCACACCTATAAGTTTCCCTCGCCCTACTGCCTCTTAAGGCTGTGAATTATAGGTGAAAGAGCTTGAGGATGAAACCAAATTTTTTTATATTGTACACATTCTTAATACACAGTGTTATTGACCAAGAGAAGCACTTCTCGAGTGCTTAAACCAAGAGTGTATACTTCGTGGTTTACTGCTGTTAGTGGTGCTAGAGTTAGTACATTCATACAAGCAGGAATTCATACTTCATCTGTCACCGTTACAGTGTCATATGAAACAGGATTTTTGACCGGTTAGAACTTAGTACTATTGAGTATATAGTCCTACTGCTGGTAGGGAAACTTTACATAGATCAGTCTTTCTCGCCATAGAAATGTACATTTGTAAAGACAAAAAAATATATATCCTATAGACTTTTTCTCCCAGATTATGGGATTGCCTCCTCATTTAGTGCAGGGACCTCTCCTTCTTCTATTGTAAAGACCTGGAATCTCTTGTTGAGTTCTTCACACACCTCTTTGTCGCTCTCTGTGTATCTGTTCTCCCCTTTTCTTCTGTCTTCTAGTGAAGTGAGGTTTAATTCCCGTAGTCTCTCCTCGTAGCTCATACCTCTCAGCTCGGGTACTAGTCTGGTGGCAAACCTTTGAACCTTTTCCAGTTTAGTCTTATCCTTGACTAGATACGGACTCCATGCTGGGGCTGCATACTACAGGATTGGCCTGACATATGTGGTATACAAAGTTTTGAATGATTCTTTACAATAAGTTTCTGAATACCGTTCGTATGTTGGCCAACCTGGCATATGCCGCTGATGTTATCCTCTTGATATGGGTTGCACGAGACAGGTCTGGCGTGATATCAACTCCCAAGTCTTTTTCTTTCTCTGACTCCTGAAGAATTTCCTCTCCCATATGATACCTTGTATCTGGCCTCCTGCTCCCTACACCTATCTTCATTACATTACATTTTGTTGGGTTAAACTCTAACAACCATTTGTTCGACCATTCCTTCAGTTTGCCTAGGTGTTCTTGAAGCCTCAAACAGCCGTCTTCTGTCTTATTCCTTCTCATAATTTAGGCATCGTCCGCAAACATTGAGAGAAATGAATCTATACCCTCCGGTTGATCATTTACATATATCAGAAACAAGATAGGACCGAGTACAGAGCCCTGTGGGA
Organism: Procambarus virginalis; assembly: GCA_020271785.1. Lineage (NCBI taxonomy): Eukaryota > Metazoa > Arthropoda > Malacostraca > Decapoda > Cambaridae > Procambarus > Procambarus virginalis. Next base: position 2,487 of record WNGS01005852.1, read on the forward strand.
CTCCACGGGTGACTTCACGCCAATCGGAGGTCTCACCCCTCACCGTAACTCTATGCTTCCTATTGCTTAGATACTCGCTTATCCACTGGAGCACCTTACCAGCTACACCTGCCTGTCTCTCCAGCTTATGTACCAGCCTCTTACGCGGTACTGTATCAAAGGCTTTCCGACAGTCCAAGAAAATGCAGTCTGCCCAGCCCTCTCTTTCTTGCTTAATCTTTGTCACCTGGTTGTAGAATTCTATCAAGCCAGTGAGGCAAGATTTACCCTCCCTGAACCCATGTTGGCGATTTGTCACGAAGTCCCTTCTCTCCAGATGTGCTACCAGGTTTTTTCTCACGATCTTCTCCATCACCTTGCATGGTATACAAGTCAAGGACACTGACCTGCAGTTCAGTGCCTCTTGCCTGTCGCCCTTTTTGTATATTGGGACCACATTCGCCGTCTTCCATATTTCTGTTAGGTCTCCCGTCTCCAGTGACCTACTATACACTACGGAGAGTGGCAAGCAAAGTTCCTCTGCACACTCTTTCAGTACCCATGGCGAGATCCCGTCTGGACCAACAGCCTTTCTAACATCCAGATCCATCAGGTGTCTCTTGACCACCTCTCTCGTAATTTTGAACTCTTTGAAGGCCGCCTGGTTTACTTCCCTTTCTCCTAGCACAGTGACCTCACCTTGTTCTGTTGTGAAGACCTCCTGGAACCTCTTGTTGAGTTCATCACACACCTCTTTGTCATTCTCTGTATACCTGTGTGTGTGTGTGTACTCACCTAGTTGTACTCACCTAGTTGTGTCAGCAGGATCGAGCATTGACTCTTGTATCCCGCCTTTCGAGCATCGGTTGTTTACATCAATGACTCCTGTCCCATTTCCCTATCATTCCTGGTTTTAAAATTATGAATAGTATTTGCTTCCACAACCTGTTCCTTAAGTGCATTCCATTTTCCCACTACTCTCACGCTAAAAGAAAATTGCTTAGTGTGTGTGTGTGTGTGTGTGTGTGTGTGTGTGTGTGTGTGTGTGTGTGTGTGTGTGTTGTGTGTGTGTGTGTGTGTATTAACTTAGTTGTATTCACTTAGTTGTATTTTACGGGGGTTGAGCTTTGCTCTTTCGGCCCGCCTCTCAACTGTCAATCAACTGTTTACTAACTACACTAACTACTATTTTTTTTCCACACCACACACACACACACACACACACCAGGAAGCAGCCCGTGACAGCTCACTAACTCCCAGGTACCTATTTACTGCTAGGTAACAGGGGCATTCAGGGTGAAAGAAACTTTGCCCATTTGCCCTACCTGGCTACCTGTGTGTGTGTGTGTGTGTGTGTGTGTGTGTGTGTGTGTGTGTGTGTGTGTGTGTGTGTGTGTGTGTGTATTCACTTAGTTTTATTCACTTAGTTGTATTTTACGGGGGTTGAGCTTTGCTCTTTCGGCCCGCCTCTCAACCGTCAATCAACTGTTTACTAACTACTATTTTTTTTTTCCACACCACACACACACACACACACACACACCCCAGGAAGCAGCCCGAGACAGCTGACTAACTCCCAGGTACCTATTTACTGCTAGGTAACAGGGGCATTCAGGGTGAAAGAAACTTTGCCCATTTGTTTCTGCCGGGTGCGGGAATCGAACCCGCGCCACAGAATTACGAATCCTGCACGCTATCCACCAGGCTACCTGGCCCCCTGTATGTGTGTGTGTGTGTGTGTGTGTGTGTGTGTGTGTGTGTGTGTGTGTGTAATTACCTAAGTGTAGTTACAGAATGTAACAATAAAATTATTAATAAAACGTTTCTGAATCAAAGACGAGACTTTGTAAAGCCTTATGTGAGGACCTAGAGTGGGAGCCCCCATCTTAATCTTTTACTAAGGATTTAGATTTGCACGGATAATCATTAATTAAGAAATATCCATGCACAAGAGCCAATAAATGATTGTATCCTGCAAAATTCTGTCTGTATCCTGTGGCCTTACACATATCAGGTCCACGGTTCGAGCCTCCTACAGCCCAGGTGAAAGGAATCGTATCCTGTATAAGACAAGTTCCAATACTTTGATCCCAGGCTTAAATCGATGCCTATAAGACACTGAAGGTGGGGGTCGATGCTCACTTGTTCATAGCAAGACTATTGATGGAAAAATAACACAAAATAAATATATAATCTCTTTCATATAATGCTTATAGAAAACCAAGTTACTGTTTATATTTGCTCTCGCCGTGGATCGAACCTGGGACCTTCTGCGTGTAAACCAAACGTGATAACCACTACACTACGTGAGCCGGAATGATAGTGCAAATATATTGACTATTAAGGATTTGTATCCTTTCCGTAACAGCGTTAGCTAAGTAGCAAGAGAGATTTCGAGCTATAAACAACGAGCATATATCTTTAAATATATATATTTCTACTTAAATATTTGTATAAAATGTATATATTTGTATAAAAAGTATAAATTCGTATAAAATATATATATTTGAATATATTTATATATATTTGAACACATAAGCAATACAATTGTTTGTGTACATAGGCAATACAATTGTTTTTGTATACCACACAACCGCTTGAACACGATAAAACTCAAACACATTGTTCGTTAACATAGTACCATTGGCCTGTGTTTATAAAGGTTAACAACACACACTCTAACACTACCTACACACACAGCTATCGTAGCTCTCTTCTACTTAACACGCAGAAGGTCCAAAGTTGAAGCCCTGGCGAGAGCATTTTAGATTTCAGTATATCTATCGATTTCCATTAGCAAACCTATTCTTAAGCATTTGTAATCGCTTTCCAAATTTGAGCATCATTGATTTTGATATTGGCTTTTAGTGCACTAGGGCAATCATACCCTGCGAAATCAGATTAACATATTGTGAGGGAATGAAGATTCCCTCAGCTAGTTTTCCTAGTTTCTAGATTAGGCTAGTCACTCTAGGGACTCTAGAAACTGAAGCTTTCAAACTAACATACACTTGTGGGGTGTTGGATGAAAGCTTATGTTATGGACTGTCGTTTGGGACTGACTAGAAGTCTGTGATTGCTCTGTAGAGAGAATTACAGAAATTTTCCTGTTTCTGTGAAATAGGATGAGAGTTTAGAGTGAAGTGGTGTGAGAAGGTACTTGACTCTCAAACCGTTAGAGGCGGGGGGACAGTGGGGTGAACGTTGCTTCCCCCCACCATGTGAGACAGGCAGCCATTGTCTTTAGGCCTCCCCCTCCTTGTGACGTCACGGGACGCCTGAGGGTGAGGGGCGCCTGTCATTGGTTTAGGCATCTCTGTCCCTAGCTGAGTTTTGGCACGAACAGCTCTTATTGGTAGCGGCACCAGAGAGCTGTGCCGGCTTTGTGCTGATTGGTCAAGACAGGTTAGGGGGGAGATATAGGCATTTGAGTTTCGCTAGCCCGCCAATTCGTCAGTTTGAACTGGGCGGCAGGCTGAGGAGGAAGTGGCTGGGTGGAGGTGGCAGCCTGCCACCTCCATATAAGTGATCCAGTACCTTATATGGTAAGTGATTTACCATATAAAGGATCCAGTATGTCGATTCTATATAATCGTTCAGACTTGATTAATGCCATAGTACCGCATGTTAATTATATCATTGCAGAGGTAGGCAGGCCAGTGTTGCAGGGTTGTCAGTGGATACCCTGAGGCCTGTGTAGTTAAAGTACTTTTATCTGGTGATATAATTTCCATTGATTATGTGAATGCTAATCCCATGTGTTTCATTTGCATGTACTGTGTTGTGTGGTGAGTCAGTAGATGTGATTGCTGACTGATTGCCTAATGATGTCATTAGCATGTGGGACATGCTGAAGGCATCATTATGTTGAAGATTTGTGCAGTGTTGTTATCAGGTATACAATATTGCTGCCCTAGGAGCTGTGTTGAGGGTTTAAGGGACCTCTATGATTATTCAGGGGAATTCACAGTACTTAATGAGAGCAAGCAATTGATTTGTTAATTGCCTTGCTGAGGTAAGTGTGTGCTCACAGTTGTCCTTTGCAACGGTTGCAAGATTAAGGGTGGCAGTAATATTGGTATACCTTTGGTGTTGCCAAACCGGGTGTCATTACTGTGTGGGCACAGTAATTAACGAGTTGCAGTAGTCACAACCGTATGTGGGCGGTGCATTTATGTTGTTATGCATGCCATTGTAAGTGTGACCTATGTAACACTGGGGTTACTTTGTTTCTTTAAGTTGTGTTGAGGACTTGAGGATTCAGTGAGTTAATTAAAGGGGTAATTAACTGGATAAGGGGTGCACATTTATTGTTGAGTGAGTGAGAGCTGTTATAGGAGAACAGTATTGAGCTTGTGTGAAATACGTTTCGGGTGCAATTAATTGTCCGTGTGACAACTAATTGACCACTCTAGCTAAGTATATAATTAGCATTCTCATCATGAATTCACGTAGTGGGAGAGGATCTGTCAGAGTCTGTCAGTAATTGTGTTAATGTAATTTGCTCGGGACTAATTACCTTTCAGAGGTATAGCAATTAGTGGCTCATGTTAATTAGTGGAGTAATTAACGTCTGGAGTCTTGAAGACTCAGATGACTCGGTAAAGCGAGGTCATGGAGCTAGCATAATTCGTTATATTAATCATGTCCTGTCTGGTGACAGTGGATTAAGATGCACTCTTGTTAATTAGGGGAGTAATTAACTCCTCTCCCGTGAATTCACAGTGTTTGATGAGACCTGCTTAGGCAGTGCGGAGTGAGACGTATTTATGTATGATTAATTATCGGTCCTGGTGACAGTTAATTAATTGCTCAGGGTTAATTAGGGTAATTAACACTCATTAAAGTAAATTTTTTGACACAGACTGTTGAGAAGCTACCCAATTAGGGTAGGCTTAGTTAACGTAACTCAATTGGGATGTAATTAGTGGTCCGTTTGACCTTAATTAAGCATCACTTACTGAATACTTGTAAGGAGTCAAGTGTGATGTAATGTAAGAGTCTTGAGTTATTGTTAACAAGATGACTTGTGTTAAGAGAGACAAGTATTGATGATTAACGTTGAGTACCATCATGTTGTTGTCTAGTGAGACAATTGCTTGTGATTAACGTAGTACTTTGTTGCTGACTGCTGTGATCAGTCAATTAACGTAATTAATCACATAATCAATGTTGTAATTGATTAAGGCAATTTCTTTTGGGTATCGTCTGGTGACGAGAGTAAAGTAACTTAGGGATTAGTGGAGCTGTGTCCCAGAATCCCACCTTGCCTGGCTTTGTTTACTGTTTACAGTGCAACTTCTTGTAGGGAGTTGCAAAGAGTGTTCACATTAGGTGCGATAGGGGGAGTCACTGTTGGACTACCCGCCTAGTTACGGGGGTCTCTCCTGTTATGGAAGGAGGACCCGTAAGATTGTGATTATAGTATCTGTTACAGGGAAGCCGTGCCAATATTGATTGTTTGCTTGTGTCATCCGTGGATATCCTTCATTTGTTCAGTTAGTTCATGTTGTCAGCCCGAAGTGTCAGCAAGATGGAGCCTGCTGTCACTTCTCGAGGGGCTGTTGAATAGCTGTGTTGCAAGTGCCACTTGATAGACAATAACGTAACCACTCGCTGTGGTGTAACTTAGTCTGTGATATTTTTTTTTATTTGCAATATTGCGTCGTCAGTGGGCACACCTGTGTTCAGGTTAGTTCAGTATGCAGCCGCACAGCAAGGGTTGCTATTTAGCTGTTTGTTATCGTGCCACTGGATGGACATTAACGTAAACTCAATAATGTAGTAGTTTAGTCTCTTGTTATTAATAAATTGTTTGTTTTATAGAAAACGGTCTTTGATGTCAACCCTTCAACCATTCTTTTCCACCCATGTTCTGCTTTATACGATTGATGTTGATGTGATCTTTTGATATGACGGCTGTTCTTGAGAATTCGAATTCCAATTCATAGCACCACATCAAATATAAATATTTGATGATGAGAACCCGTCGGTTACCCTTTATTAGTTTAACGTCCTGTTTAACTAGGAGGAACCAGCGGCCTATTGTGGACAGGTTTTCACCCCTAGTGGTGGAAGCCTGGCGGTTTGCTCCCGCTTTTCCTTTTTCTATTGGACTCATGCTTAACTGCCGTGAGCAGCCTTTAAACTTGTAGTCCACCTCCTAAGGGAGGTAAGCGTAGAAAAAAATATCACACATATATTTAATAACTAGCTGTACCCGGCCACGCACTGCTATGGGTCAGCAACGCATGTGCATTGCTGATCCACAGCAACCTTCCCATGTCTCCCAGTTTTCCCCACCATTCCCCCATCCCACGTCCCCTTTGTCCTTCCCACCATCCCCCACTCCAACATCCCCTCGTCCTCCAAACTATTGCCTTCTCTACTGTCCCCTCCTCCTCCCCACCATTTCCCACTCCCCCATCCCATTGTCCTCCCTACCATTTCCCCATCCCTCGTCCTCCCCACCATCCCCACCTCCCCCTTCCCCTTGTCCTCCCCACCTTTACCCCCTCCCCCTTCCCCTTGTCCCTTTGTCCTCCCCACCATACCCCACTCCCTCGTCCGATGCATTCCAAAATGAGCTGATATTCGCATCAGAAAATTGGGAACATCAAATGGTCTGATGTTATTATCACTGAAAAATAGAAAACCAGTTAAAAAACAAAATGAAAAAACTAAAAAAATAAAAATAAAGTATACTCACAAAATGAACGGTATGGTAAACAACACAGCTCAATTCATGCACATTGTCACACAAAATAATTAAATCAAAATGAAAAACGTATCAAAATCTATGAAAATTCAATTTATCAATTAAATCGGAAACACTGAAATGGAATCGTAACATATTTAGTATAGCGTGTTTTGCTATATGTGCAACAGATGATGCTGTTTCTTAAAAAAAATAATGTTTTTACCTGTCAAAGTTGTGGCATCTATACATATACTTATGAAATGAATGGTATGGTAAACAACTCAGCTAAATTACAATGCAACGTCACATAAAATAATTAAATCAAAATGAAAATAAACCAAAATCTATGAAAAATAAAATTGTCAATGCAATTGGAAACATTGCAATGGGATCATAACATATTTAATATAGCGTGTGTTGCTCTTGTGTGCAACAGATGGTACTTTAAAAAAAAAACATGTTTTTTCCTGTCACAGGTGTGACATCTATATAGTAGGTATATAAAAACGCGAGTATTCGAATGGAACCTTGTGTTAATATTTCAAAGCAATTGGAGAAGAACTTTCCGAGATTACAGCGTGTCTTCCTCTTACGTAAAACAGATGATGCTGTTTTTAAAAAAACATGTTTTTTCCTGTCACAGGTGAGGCATGTATATTGTAGGTATACAAAAACACGCGCCTATTTGAATGCAACGTTGTGCCAAAATTTCAAAGGAATCGGTAAAGAGCTTTCGAAGATTTCCCTCACATGAAAAACACCGTTTTTTAACAAGCATGTTTTTTCCCATACAGACGTGACATCTATATAGTATGTCTCTAAAAACCCACTCGGATGCAAATGGAACGTTGTGTCAAAATTTCAAAGCAATCGGTGAAGAAATTTTGGAGATTGGCGATTTTGAACAAATGAACATTTACATTTTTATTTATATAGATAGCATATGTTGCTCTTACGTGCAACAGATGGCGTTGTTTCTTCAAAAAGAATGATTTTACCTGTCACAGGTCTGGCATCTATACTTATATATACGAAATGAATGGTATGGTAAACGAACACAGTCCAATTCCAATGCAATGTCACACAAAATAATTAAATCAAAATGAAAAGACTTCGAAATTTATGAAAATTCAATTTATTAATGCAAATGGAAACATTGAAATGGAATCATAACATATTTAATATAGTGTGTGTTGCTCTTACATGCAACAGATGGCACAAAAAAAAAACATGTTTTTACCTGTCACAGGTGGGGCACCTATATTGTAGGTATATAAAAACACTTGTGTATTCGAATAGAAAATTGAGTAGAAATTTCAAAGCAATCGATGAAGAACTTTTTGGAGATTACAGCATGTGTTATTCTTACATCCAACAGATGGTGCTGTTTTTCAAAAAAAGCATGTTTTTTCCTGTCACAGGTGAGGCATGTACATAGTAGGAAAATAAAAAAAACACACCTATTTGAATGCAACGTTGTGTCAAAATTTCAAAGCAATCGGTAAAGAGGTTTCAAAGATTTCCCCTCACGTGAATAACACAAGAAAAACACAGTTTTTCAAAAAGGCATGTTTTTTCCCATCACAGACGTGACATCGATATAGTATTTATATAAAAACCCGATCACGTGCGAATGGAACATAGAGCCAAAATTTCAAAGCAATCGGTGAAGAACTTTCGAAGATTTGTGATTTTTAACAAACGAGCATTTTAATTCTTAATTATATTGATTATTTTGACGTGTTCAAGATCAATCTCTTATGATTGATCCCATGTGATCGATATCATGTTTATCAATGATCCCATGCCTACCAATTCGACGTGATCGATCTATCACACACGATAAATTCCACGTCACTGAATCAAGTTTAAATTTGTACGTAAGGTATTACTCGACTAGCTTAATGAATAATAGTTACATACATCAGATGTAAATAAAACATATCGTAGCAATATTGACTTAAGTGAATGAAGCTCTGCTGATTATAGTGTACACCGAAGTTGATGACTCTAAAATGGTCTCAGTAGGACCAGGATTCACAAAAGCACACTTGTGAGTGTGTCCACTCTTCATTCATTGCAGTTTAGTCTGCATTAATTACAGAGTTCACAAGCTCCGAAGTGCTTCGTTCTCAAGCCGAGGCCATTAATATTATGGATGACCTCGCATAGCACTTTGGAAGGTAGTAAACTTGAGTAATAAATGTAGAATAACTACCAGAAATGAGGTCAGAGGGACCACACTCTCGTAGGTGTACTTCATGAGGTCCATTCACAATGATTTGGATATATTTGTGTCATGTAATTCCCAATGCATGACCTCTAGTAGTGTATAAGGCGACAAACTGACTATCCCGGACAAAATAATAAGGCAAGATGCTATAAGACAGCTGTCCCAGACAAGATGGTACTATTTAACACAATTCAGTAGAATATGTTTTTAAGGCAGCTACAGAAGATCTATTGGCTCCTATGAGGTAGATTCTATATATTTCTACTCAAACTCATTCACATATTTGTCTATCTTCCACTCTGAACAATCTATTATAACTTGGATTTAGAACGATTTGTTGATTTTTTCTGCATAAAACTGATCCTACACAGAATGCCTCCCACAACAGTCACGGTTGTGGGCGGCAGCCTTTATAGCTTCTGAAATGGGATTGTTCCAAGTGATGGTTAGGCCAATATATTAATGGGGTTGGCTCAACAAAGAGGGGCTCCCTTGAATTTGCCAATAGGCCTCTCCATTGAATCGGTCAATAGACCTTTCTACCTGAATCGTTCAAGGGTCCGTTCGTCACGACCCTTACCCCCTCATCCGTTCGCCACGACCCTTCCCCCCCTAATCCGTTCGTCACGACCCTTCCCCCCCCCTCATCCGTTCGTCACGAAACCCTGTTCTCAAATGAAAATCCTGCTCTGAAACTCTCCCTGGACAGATGTAATAGAACCCACTATCACCACACCAGAAATAAATATCTCTTTGATATCCCCAGAGTCAAACTTAATCTGTGTAAACACTCTATGCAAATAATGGGACCTAGTCTATGGAACTCACTCCCTATTGAATTGAAAAGCTGTCCAACTTTTGCGTCATTCAAAAGCAATACTAAAAATTACCTAATTTCATCTTCATAGTTTTTTACTTTTTGCTTTAAAATTGCACTGTATCTATTGCTACCCAATCTCCCAATCTTTATGTACCCAATCCGAACATCTTTATCATTGTGATCATTGCTGTCTTCTTATATGTGCTGTCAATCTGCTGTATGGTGTCTATTAATCTTGTTTAAATTAACAATCAAGCTGTCAATTGTTATGATCTCAGCCTGCAGGAGAAACGAGTCTCACCCTTTGAGAGTTATTCAGCAAGCCTGACCTAACTGGAAGGTCCAGAAATTATAGAGGCGATAACACAGATGTAAAATAGTGTGTTGCATTTATATAAAAGTTTGAGATGATGGGCAATGGACTAGAAAAACAGATAAATGACTTGTTGGAAGATGTGGACAAGTTACTGGGGGCGTGAGGCTCGCTTGTGGAGGGCGATGACCTCACTTGAGGCCAGACATCGCAGGGGAGAGGCCGCGCTTCGTCGAGCTCCCGCCAGAAGGGACCCCTAGCGATATTATCTCCAAGAGAAGAGAAGGTGCAGACGTTCCAGCTGTTGAATCGAGCTGAAGACGTTGTGGTCTCAAGTCCTGGACGGCGAGGAGAGAGTATTAAGCCGCCCAGAGACAGTTTTGTGGGCTGTGACAAGCGCCCTGGTCAGACGTTGTCAGAGGGAGAAGCGCCCTCGACCAGATAATCTGTGGTAAGCCCGATTTAAGCCAGTTCATAGTGTTTGCTTGTAGTTGGTCGTGTGCCCAGCGACAGTAGCGATGTTTATTTTCAAATTAGAAATGTTTTGGTATGGCAGAAAGCCTAAAATAAGAGAGTGAAGTGGGAGGAGCGCTGAGCGACGTCCGTCTTCTCTGAGCGCTGGCGGGCAACTGAAGGAGCCCGGCTCCTGAGGGAGGAGGCCCCTCCCGGCGTGAGTGAGGCTCGCCCAGCGAGGTGGCGCATGGACTCGCCCACGGGGGAGTCCACTCTCATTAAATGTAGAGGACAGATAGAGATTGGAGACAAAGATGTTGTATGATTAATTTTGTTTATGTGTTAAAAAGGGAAACAATTTATTGGAATGCAAATGGGTTGCAGGTTTGTCTTTGGGGAAGAAGTTGCTGAGGACTTGGAAGCCAGCACAGAGGGAGTGGTTGATGAGACTCCAAGGCAGGGGAGGAGAGGACCCCGAGCTATGAAGAAGCAGTGAGGAGGAGTGTCACGTGCTTCTGCAGAGGTGGTGAAGTGCCACAGTTATTCGAGGAAATTTATGGTGCAGCAGCCAGGAGAGCTGTGGATGACCCTAGTAGGAGTAGGGAGGCACCATAGTTGTTCAAGGAATCTTCATGGTAGCAGCCTGGAGGAGCTGCAGAGGATCCTGGTGTTTAAGCCCTGAGGAACCTGAAGTTGTCAGGGTAGTGAAATAGTTCTAACTGATCACTTGTATGGAGGTGAGAGTGTTTGTCATTAGCGTGAACGACGCAGTGAGAGGTGAGTGATCGTTTGCTATTTATGTGCCAAGAAGTGTATATTGAAGTTTAGAGTTACAGACGTAGGCAGGAGTACCTACAGATATATATGTATTCTAAGACTGATAGAATGGTCAGTTGATTCGTTGTGTGGCACAGATCATTTATACTGATATATATATATGTATGTTATTGCATTCAAATGCTGATTTGCCTTATATGTGTTTATAGGTATATATATATGTATACATTCTCTTGATGGTAGTGTAACATTATATTGTAAGACTTAATCTACTTGAGGAGGTTGATAACATTAGGTAATACCAAGAGATAGGATACCACTTAGCAAGCTGAGGATAGAGTTCTGATGGTGTTGGAGTGCAACCTGATTATAATAGTACAGAGTATAGGATTCATCATTATTATTATATGTATGCGTGTATTGTTATGTACTTCGTCCAGTAAATGTATTCAAATTTGCTGGTGTTTGCACTTGTCCCAGTGAGGCTTCCCAGGAAATAGTAAAGAAGGAGAGAGAGAGCAAGAAACAGGAACCACTGCTGTGGACAGGGTAAGACAGAAGTCTAGTAAGATAAAGGGGATTGAGGAGGTCATATTCCATAAGGAGAGAGTGGGGAGTCACAGCGGCTCGAGTGGGTGTGTGCACGTGACAACAAGGCTGCGTGTTGGAGCCGCATCCCCTAAACGTGTGACGTTGAGCCCCTCTCCAAGGGCCACAAGTGCCTAGTGTGATCTCTTAGTGAAATATGAGCATTTGTCGAGTTGTGGGTTGGGTGGTTCGTCAGCGGTAGCACCACCAAAATCCACCACCGCGACAAAATGTAATCAATCAGAGCCTTAATATACCAATGTGCTTTAATATACTTACTAATCTCTCTCATCTAATTTTTTTCCTTGCAATGTATT
>WNGS01005852.1:15666-50878 GCA_020271785.1 Procambarus virginalis
TCATCATGAGTTCCATTAATGTTCTAGCACCACACTGAGCTAGTGATTCTGACTGCTATTACTCAGATGTTAGTCTTCTCGATCCAGGCCTTGTAAATATATTGTACATTAACATTTTTTTTCCTCCATTATCTAATCTTAAAATTTATTTGTGGTGTTAGGGCAGAACTTTTGTTCCATTAAAGCAGATAAATGTCTCTAATTTTGTTTTGTTTTCCAAGCACATGCCATTAACACATGTTAATAATTTTGTTTTAGGCAATTCCTTGAGTTGTATTGTTCATATCTGATACTTAGACATATATATGTTCTTAAAATGCACTTGTTTAATTAAAGAATTGTTACCATGATTTTTCACCAATATGTTAATTTTTTTGGCACATGCAGAGAGGTGTTAGATCATGCACAAATGATCTTCTTTTAATGTTTATTATGCCATTTCCATGTAACCCATTACTGAATGCCATCGAGGTCCTTCCGGTATCATTGTAACTATCTAGTTAGCCAGAGCTTGTCGACAAGGATCGTCGAATTTAGCTTGTGCGAGCAGTGTTAATACTCAAATTGTAGGACAGTTCGGACATAGCCAATCACAAGTGAGTAGGCCTCTGACGTCAATCCATACAGAGTCGGCACTGGCCGCTCTCTGTATCAGGCCGGTGCCAAGCAGGCCTCAGTATCTCACGAGACCAGAGTAAGGAAGGTCCTCGGCAGGCCACACATATACCATGTTACCTTACACAATAAACTACTGAAGAGATCTACTGTGTACCTCTAAAATTCAGCAACAACAATACTCCCAAAAGAAGGTAACGAATACTACACCTACAGTCTGGGCTCCCCTAGTCTTCACCTACAGTCTGGGCTCTTCTAGTCTTCACCTACAGTCTGGGCTCCCCTAGTCTTCACCTACAGTCTGGGCTCCCCTAGTCTTCACCTACAGTCTGGGCTCCCCTAGTCTTCACCTACAGTCTGGGCTCCCCTAGTCTTCACCTACAGTCTGGGCTCCCCTAGTCTTCACCTACAGTCTGGGCTCCCCTAGTCTTCACCTACAGTCTGGGCTCCCCTAGTCTTCACCTACAGGCTGGGCTCCCCTAGTCTTCACCTACAGTCTGGGCTCCCCTAGTCTTCACCTACAGTCTGGGCTCCCCTAGTCTTCACCTACAGTCTGGGCTCCCCTAGTCTTCACCTACAGTCTGGGCTCTTCTAGTCTTCACCTACAGTCTGGGCTCCCCTAGTCTTCACCTACAGTCTGGGCTCCCCTAGTCTTCACCTACAGTCTGGGCTCCCCTAGTCTTCACCTACAGTCTGGGCTCTTCTAATCTTCACCTACAGTCTGGGCTCCCCTAGTCTTCACCTACAGTCTGGGCTCCCCTAGTCTTCACCTACAGTCTGGGCTCTTCTAGTCTTCACCTACAGTCTGGGCTCCCCTAGTCTTCACCTACAGTCTGGGCTCCCCTAGTCTTCACCTACAGTCTGGGCTCTTCTAGTCTTCACCTACAGTCTGGGCTCTTCTAGTCTTCACCTACAGTCTGGGCTCCCCTAGTCTTCACCTACAGTCTGGGCTCTTCTAGTCTTCACCTACAGTCTGGGCACCCTTAGTCTACACCTAGAGTCTGGGCTCCTCTATTCTACACCTAGAGTCTGGGCTCCTCTATTCTACACCTAGAGTCTGGGCTCCAATAGTCTACACATACAGTCTAGGCTCCCCTAGTCTCCCCTTTACAGTTTGGGCTTCCCTAGTCTGCACCTAGAGTCTAGGTTCCATTAGTCTGCTCCTAGTGTCAGGGGCTCCCCTAGTCTAAACATAGAGTCTGGCCTTCCTAGTCTACACCTAAAGTCTGGGATCACTTAGTCCGAACCAACAGTCTGGGCTCCCTAGTCTACACCTAAAGTTTGGGCTCGCTTACTCTACACCAAGAGACTGAGCTCCTCTAATCTAAACCTACAGTCTTGGCTCCCCTAATACCTAAATTTAGAGTCTGGGCTCTCTTAGTCTGCACCTAGATTCTTGGCTCCCCTAGTCTACACCTGAAGTCTTGGCTCCTCTAGTCTACAACTATAGTCTGGGCTCCATTAGTTTACACATATAGTCTGGGCTCCTCTAGTCTACACCTACGGTCTGGGCTCCCCTAGTCTACACCTAGAGTCAGGGCTCCCCTTGCCTACAACTATAGTCTGGGCTCCCCTAGTTTACACATATAGTCTGGGCTCCTCTAGTCTACAACTATAGTCTGGGCTCCCCTAGTTTACACATATAGTCTTGGCTCCTCTAGTCTACAACTATAGTCTGGGCTTCCCTAGTTTACACATATAGTCTGGGCTCCTCTAGTCTACAACTATTGTCTGGGCTCCCCTAGTTTACACATATAGTCTTGGCTCCCCTAGTCTACAACTATAGTCTGGGCTCCTCCAATCTACACCTACGGTCTGGGCTCACCTAATCTACACCTTTAGTCTGGGCTCCCTTAGTGTACACCTACAGTGTTTGCTCCCCTAGTCTACATCTAGAGTCTGGGCTCTCTTAGTCTACACCTTCAGTCTAGGCTCCCCTAGTCTACACCTAAAGTCTGGACTCCCCTAGTCTACACCTAGTGTCTGGGCTCCCTAGTCTACACCTAGAGTCTGGGCTCCCCTAGTCTACACCTAGAGTCTGGGCTCCCCTAGTTTACACCTCCCCCCTAGTCTACATCTAGAGTCTGGGCTCCCCTAGTCTACACCTCCCCCCTAGTCTACACCTAGAGTCTGGGCTCCCCTAGTCTACATCTAGAGTCTGGGCTCCCCTATTCTACACCTCCCCCCTAGTCTACACCTCCCCCCTAGTCTACATCTAGAGTCTGGGCTCCCCTAGTCTACACCTCCCCCCTAGTCTACATCTAGAGTCTGGGCTCCCCTAGTCTACACCTCCCCCCTAGTCTACATCTAGAGTCTGGGCTCCCCTAGTCTACACCTCCCCCCTAGTCTACACCTAGAGTCTGGGCTCCCTAGTCTACATCTAGAGTCTGGGCTCCCTTAGTCTACATCTAGAGTCTGGGCTCCCCTAGTCTACACCTCCCCCCTAGTCTACACCTAGAGTCTGGGCTCCCCTAGTCTACACCTAGAGTCTGGGCTCCCCTAGTTTACACCTCCCCCCTAGTCTACATCTAGAGTCTGGGCTCCCCTAGTCTACACCTCCCCCCTAGTCTACACCTAGAGTCTGGGCTCCCCTAGTCTACATCTAGAGTCTGGGCTCCCCTATTCTACACCTCCCCCCTAGTCTACACCTCCCCCCTAGTCTACATCTAGAGTCTGGGCTCCCCTAGTCTACACCTCCCCCCTAGTCTACATCTAGAGTCTGGGCTCCCCTAGTCTACACCTCCCCCCTAGTCTACACCTAGAGTCTGGGCTCCCCTAGTCTACATCTAGAGTCTGGGCTCCCTTAGTCTACATCTAGAGTCTGGGCTCCCCTAGTCTACACCTCCCCCCTAGTCTACATCTAGAGTCTGGGCTCCCCTAGTCTACACCTCCCCCCTAGTCTACATCTAGTCTGGGCTCCCCTAGTCTACACCTCCCCCCTAGTCTACACCTAGAGTCTGGGTTCCCCTAGTCTACATCTAGAGTCTGGGCTCCCCTAGTCTACATCTAGAGTCTGTGCTCCCCTAGTCTACACCTCCCCCCTAGTCTACATCTAGAGTCTAGGCTCCCCTAGTCTACACCAACAGGCTGGGCTCCTCCAAGTCTATACCTTCAGTCTGGGCTCCCCTAGTCTACACCTCCCTCCTAGTCTACATCTAGAGTCTAGGCTCCCCTAGTCTACACCAACAGGCTGGGCTCCTCCAAGTCTATACCTTCAGTCTGGGCTCCCCTAGTCTACACCTCCCTCCTAGTCTACATCTAGAGTCTAGGCTCCCCTAGTCTACACCAACAGGCTGGGCTCCCCCAGTCTATACCTTCAGTCTGGGCTCCCCTAGTTTACATTTAGAGTCTGGGCTCCCCTAGTCTACACCGACAGTCTAGGCTACCATAGTCTTCACCCCTGAAAGTTATGTCTCCTGGTCTTCACTTAGTGTTTGGGATTCTATGGCCAACACCCAGAGTTCAGAAACCACTGCATCCGGCTATCTGGGTGTATGAGGAACTCGCGTCCTGTTTTCATACATTCCTACTGCAGTTCTTTCTTCTTATATTCCTCCTGTTATGTTTCCCATTTTGCAAAAAGATTACTTGGAAAAACACTTATACGTAAGACAATTTTAATCGATTAGAAACGCTGCTTGAATTGCGTTTCTTATATCTGAAAACACCAAAGCATATGTCGCCTGCAACGCCCACAGGACAGAATCCTTGAAGCTGCAACCTTGCAACCTCCGACGGACGTAAAAGGCTTTGTAAAGAATCTGCCACGGAATATTAAAAAAGTTCTCCAGCAATATTATCCATACATCAGCAACAAAAGTTACTCAAAGGAGAATCACATCTTCCATGAAACAAAACACTTAAAATGTTGCATCTAAACACCAGCAGGTCATAAGTAGGTGGAGACAATTCCGTCACTATCATAAGTAGCTGAACAGACTATTAATATGAGATGAAGTGAATTAAACATGAACTTTAGAAGCTGAAGCTCTACAGCCTTTACCGTGAGAAGTTGTTGAGACTGGAGCCTCTACTACGAGTAATTGATGGGATTGATGCCTCTATCATGGATACTTGAAGAGTTTACAATCTCTGTCACGTTGATTCAAAGACGATAACAGATGGAGAAGCTGTTGTAAACACTCTATGGAGAATCAAACCCCGGTTTCATAAGTCATACCAATCGCTGGGATTTGGAATATAAGGTGATAATACAAAGTCGCGTGAGGCTAGTTCTAGCATCTGTCCTACAACCATGGACAAACAAATTTTTTCTCTGATAGATGCAACGAGTAAAATTCCACTACTCATGCAGGCATACGAGAGAGAGAGAGAGCGAGGTAACGCTACTGAAACAGAATTCTAAATTGAGAGGTGCTGTAAGCGAGAGTATTGTTTTGTCGTGGGATCTGATCACAGTCCTAGAGTATAGCGCGCTCAGACGCCAGTTACTGCACTCAGACTCTGCAGGATGACAGTCTTTCCACCATGGTCTACATCTAGAGTCTGGGCTCCCCTAGTCTACACCTCCCCACTAGTCTACATCTAGAGTCTAGGCTCCCCTAGTCTAAACCATCAGGCTGGGCTCCTCCAAGTCTATACCTTCAGTCTGGGCTCCCCTAGTCTACACCTCCCCCCTTGTCTACATCTAGAGTCTAGGCTCCCTTAGTCTACTCTAAAGATTGCCCAGCCCAGACTCTAAAGATTGATAACCCAAATTAATTTTTCATGGATATGATACCAACATCCAATCATATATCAGACGTCGACCTATTCCCCACTAGATTTTGAAGAAGCCATAAACAGTATGCCTATGCACTCTGCACCAGGCCCGGATTCTTGGAACTCCATATTCATCAAGAACTGTAAAAAACCACTATCGCAGGCCCTTCACATTCTGTGGAGACAAAGACTAGATACTGGCGTTATCCCTGACATACTAAAACCAGCAGAGATAGCACCACTCCATAAAGGAGGAAATAAGGCAGAGGCAAAAAATTACAGACCGATAGCACTAACATCGCACATCATAAAAAATTTTGAGAGAGTGCTAAGAAGTAAGATCACAAAATACATGGAATCACAGCATCTCCATAACCCCGGACAACATGGTTTCAGAACAGGGCGGTCTTGCCTGTCGCAGTTGTTGGACCACTATGATATGGCATTAGATGCTATGGAAGACAAACAAAACGCTGATGTAATTTACACAGATTTCGCAAAAACTTTTGATAAATGTGACAATGGTGTTATTGCACATAAAATGCGTTCAAAAGGAATTACCGGGAAAATAGGCAGATGGATCTACAATTTCCTGACTAACAGAACCCAATGTGTAATAGTCAACAAAATAAAATCCAGTCCATCAACCGTGAAGAGCTCAGTCCCCCCAGGGTACTGTGCTTGCCCCAGTACTTTTTCTCATCCTCATATCCGACATAGACAAGAACACAACCTATAGTACTGTATCATCCTTTGCAGATGACACTAGGATTTTCATGAGAGTTGGCAACATAGAGGACACATCAAACCTCCAATCAGATGTAGATCAGGTCTTTCTATGGGCTACAGAAAATAATATAGTGTTTAACGAGGATAAGTTCCAGCTCATTGGCTACGGAAAAATTGAAAATATAAAAGCGGAAACCACGTACAAAACTCAGGCAAATCATAACATAGAACGAAAAGGCAATGTAAAGGATCTGGGTGTACTCATGTCGGAAGACCTTACCTTTAAAGAACACAATAAAGTAGCCGTCACAACTGCAAGAAAAATGACAGGTTGGATAACAAGAACTTTTCACACTAGAGATGCTATACCGATGATGACACTTTTCAAAACGCTTGTGCTCTCTAGAGTGGAGTACTGCTGCACAATGACAGCCCCTTTCAAAGCTGGAGAAATTGCTGACCTGGAGAGCGTGCAGAGATCCTTCACTGCTAGAATCCACTCAATAAAACATCTAAATTACTGGGACCGACTAAAGAGCCTAAATCTGTACTCCCATGAGCGCAGGCGGGAGAGATGCACAATAATTTACACGTGGAAATATTAGAGGGGCTGGTCCCAAACCTGCACAAGGAAATAACATCACATGAGACCAGAAGACATGGCAGAATACGTCATACATAATAGTATGTTCCAGGTTCACATACATATAGTATGTTCCAGGTTCACCTAAACCAGCGACTAACGTCTGAAGGATACAACCTTCAGCAACAATTCTTAGATTCCTATTAATTAGTTAGTTAAGAGAGGCAACAAGTGGGAGAGAATGTGCCCCAAATAGTTCTGTCCTGTCTTAATTTATAATTAATATAATTTATAATAATTAATTTATACCCCCGTTGAAAAGCAGAGGTGCAACAGGTACTCTGAGAGAGAACTCTTTCAACATCAGAGGCCCGAGACTGTTCAACACGCTCCCACTACACATAAGGGGCATAACTGGCAAACCCTCTCACAGTGTTCAGGAGAGAACTGGATAAGCACCTCCAAAGGATACCTGATCAACCAGGCTGTGACTCATACGTCAGGCTGCGAGCAGCCGCGTCTAACAGCCTGGTTGAACAGTCCAGCAACCAGGAGGCCTGGTCGACGACCGGGCCGCGGGGACGCTGAGCCCCGGAAGCACCTCAAGGTAACCTCAAGGTATGGTGACAAGCGGGGGTTTAGAGTGCATCATCTGCAGAATTACAGGCTATTCATGCCCCTGCCACCACTTGAGTGGCTTAATCTTCATCAGTCATCAATCAATTTACAGAATTTCTGAGGTAATTATTTTTTTTTTATTTTGTCGGAGGACAAAAAACACATATACGTATGTTCCAGGTTCACCTAAACCAGCGACTAACGTCTGAAGGATACAACCTTCAGCAACAATTCTTAGATTCCTATTAATTAGTTAGTTAAGAGAGGCAACAAGTGGGAGAGAATGTGCCCCAAATAGTTCTGTCCTGCCTTAATTTATAAACCTGAGAAAGTTGGGTTCTGAGCTGACTTGGGAGCTTCAGGCAGACACTTGTGATTTTTGCATTCCATATTCTGGGAGATATTACTCTTATTAACGTAAATAGAAAATACATAGAGAACGTTAGTAATACGAAGGAAGTTCCGTTAAGTGTTGCCCCCTTCCCTGTAAGACGTATACATGCACACACACATGCACACATACACACACCAGTAGATCGACTGTTGAGAGGCGGGACCAAAGAGCCAAAGTTCAACCCCGTAATCACAACTAAGTGAGTACAACTAGGTGAGTATACACAAACACACACACACACACACACACACACACACACACACACACACACACACACACACACACACACACACACACACACACACACGCACACACACACACACACACACACACACACACACACACACACACACACACACACACACACACACACACACACACACACACACACACACACACACACACACACACACACACACACACACACACCACACACACACACACACACACACACACACACACACCAGGTGATAACAAAAGAGAGAACACAGAGACAGGGAGAGGGAGTGGCACTCCTAATAAAGCGGAAATGGAAGTTTGAAGTCCTGGGAAATCGGGTTACCAATGAGTGCACAAGCTTCATACATGGAACTCTGACAGTAGATGGGAGGAAGATTGTGATCTTGGTAATCTACATTCCCCCACCAAACAGTAGAAGACCCAGGTATGATGACAACAACAAGGCATGCATAGATGAACTGCAGAAGGCAGCAACACTAGCCCACAGAATGAGAGCGAAGCTGCTGATCATGGGGGACCTAAATCATGGAGAGATAAATTGGGAATCAAGGAATCCCCATGGAGGGGACAAAACGTGGGGAGAAAAATTAGTAGATGTTATAGACAGGAATTTCCTAACACAGCATGTGAAGGAAGACACAAGGGAAAGAGGAGGAGATGCACTGAGCCTATTAGACCTGATTTTCACCCAGAACGTAGAAGATATCGAGAATTTGTAGCATGAAATACCTCTAGGGGCCAGTGACCATTGTGTCCTAGTCTTTGACTACATGATGGAATTCAAACTTATGACCATGGGACAAGAGATCTGGGAAAGGAGAGTTGACTACAGGAAAGGGGACTATAGGAAGATAAGGGACTATCTGGGAGAAGTGCAGTGGGAGGAAGAAATTAGGGGAAAACAGTCCAAGATATGATGGACCTAGTCATACAGAAATGCCAAGAGGCCGAAGAGAGATTTATACCAACAGTAAAGAGAAAAAATAAGAAGGAATATAATAACCCATGGTTTAATAGACAGTGTCAGGAAGCAAAAATGGCCAGCAGGCGGGAGTGGAGGAAGTACAGAACACAAAGGACAGAGGACAACAGGATCAGATGCAATAGAGCTAGAAACGATTACATTAACATAAGACGAACATCGGAAAGGGACTATGAGAACGATATTGCAATCAAAGCGAAAAAACAACCTAAGCTACTACACAGTCATATAAGAAGAAAAATGTTGGTGAACGACCAAGTGACAAGACTAAGGAAGGCAGAGGGGGCATATACTGAAAGTGACAAGGAAATCTGTGAGGCACTGAATGCCAGTTTCCATGGAGTGTTCACTACCGAGCCTGAGCAGCTCCATTGTTGGAAGGGGTTACCCTAGATGAAAGACTATCAGATATAGAGGTGACAGCAGAGGAGGTAATGAAACAGTTGACAACTCTAGATGCATCTAAAGCAGTTGGACCAGACAAAGTATCACCGTGGATACTAAAAGAAGCAGCGCAGGCCCTGAGCGTGCCTCTGGCAATGATCTTTAATGAGTCACTTATGTCGGGAGAATTGCCCAGTTGCTGGAAGAAGGCAAATGTCGTGCCGATCTTCAAGAAAGGTAATAGGGAGGAGGCACTTAACTATAGACCTGTATCACTGACAAGCATCCCCTGTAAAATAATGGAAAGAATAATTAGGCTATGACTGGTTGCACACCTGGAGAACATTAGGTTTGTGAACAAACATCAACATGGGTCTGGACAGGGAAATCGTGCCTAACAAACCTTCTGGAATTCTTGATAAAATAACGAGAATAAGACAGGACAGAGATGGTTGGGCAGACTGCATATTTCTGGACTGCCAAAAAGCCTTTGATACAGTACCGCACATGAGACTGCTGTTCAAACACGATAGGCAGGCGGGGGTAGGGGGAAAGGTCCTAGCATGGATAAGGAACTACCTAACAGGAAGCAGCCAAAGAGTTACGGTAAGGGGCGAGAAGTCGGACTGGCGAACAGTAACAAGTGGAGTACCACAAGGATCGGTGCTGGGACCAATTGTATTTCTTGTATATGTTAACGACATGTTTACGGGTGTAGAGTCCTACATGTCGATGTTTGCGGATGACGCAAAGTTGATGAGAAGAGTTGTGACAGATGAGGATTGCAGGATCGTCCAAGAGGACCTGAACAGGTTGCAGCGATGGTCAGAGAAATGGCTACTGGAATTCAACACGATCAAATGTAAAGTTATGAAAATGGGACTAGGAGATAGGAGACGAAAGGAACAGTACACAATGAAGGGGAACAGCCTACCTGTGACATCGCGCGAAAGAGACCTGGGTGTGGACGTAACACCTAATCTATCTCCTGAGGCACATATAAATAGGATAACGACAGCAGCGTACTCTACACTGGCAAAAGTTAGAACATCATTCAGAAACCTAAGTAAGGAGGCATTTAGGGCGCTTTACACTGCCTACGTGAGGCCAGTCTTAGAGTATGCCGCCTCATCATGGAGTCCCCATCTGATGAAACTGGAAAAGGTTCAGAGGTTTGCAACGAGACTCGTCCCAAAGCTACGAGGGATGGGGTATGAGGAGAGCCTGAGGGAACTGTGCCTTACGACACTAGAAAGAAGAAGGGAGAGGGGGGACATGATAGGAACGTATAAAATACTCAGAGGGATTGACAGAGTGGACATAGACGAAATGTTCACACGGAATAGTAACAGAACGAGGGGACATGGATGGAAGTTGGAATCTCAGATGAGTCACAGAGATGTTAGGAAGTTTTCTTTTAGCGTGAGAGTAGTGGGAAAATGGAATGCACTTAAGGAACAGGTTGTGGAAGCAAATACTATTCATAATTTTAAAACTAGGTATGATAGGGAAATGGGACAGGAGTCATTGCTGTAAACAACTGATGCTCGAAAGGCGGGTTCCAAGAGTCAATGCTCGATCCTGCAGACACATATAGGTGAGTACATATAGGTGAGTACACACACTCCTACAGGGGCCTCATAGCCGGATGGATAGAGCGCAACAGGGGCCTCGTAGCCTGGTGGATAGCATGCAGGACTCGTAATTCTGTGGCACGGGTTCGATTCCCGCACGAGGCAGAAAAAATGGGCAAAATTTCTTTCACCCTGAATGCTCCTGTTACCTAGCAATAAATAGGTACCTGGGAGTTAGTCAGCTGTCACGGGCTGCTTCCTGTAGGGGGTGTGTTTAAAAAAAAGTAGTTAGTAAACAGTTGATTGACAGTTGAGAGGCGGGCCGAAAGAGCAAAGCTCAACCCCTACGAACACAACTAGGTGAATACAACTAGGTTACACACACACACACACACACACTCACTGGTAATACATCTGGAGAGAAGGGACTTCGTGACAAATCACCAACATGGGTTCAGGGAGGGTAAATCTTGCCTTACAGGCTTGATAGAATTCTACAATCAGGTGACAAAGATTAAGCAACAAAGAGAAGGCTGCGAGGACAGCATTTTCTTGGATTGTCGGAAAGCCTTTGACACAGTGCCGCATAAGAGGCTGGTACATAAGCTGGAGAGACAGGCAGGTGTAGCTGGTAAGGTGCTCCAGTGGATAAGGGAGTACCTAAGCAATAGGAAGCAGAGAGTTACGGTGAGGGGTGAGACCTTCGATTGGCGTGAAGTCACCAGTGGAGTCCTAGACACATGGCTCTGTACTCGGTCCTATCTTGTTTCTGATATATGTAAATGATCTCCCGGAGGGTATAGATTCATTTCTCTCAATGTTTGCTGGCGATGCCAAAATTATGAGAAGGATTAAAACAGAAGAAGACTGTTTGAGGCTTCAAGAAGACCTTGACAAGCTGAAGGAATGGTCGAACAAATGGTTATTAGAGTTTAACCCAACCAAATGTAATGTAATGAAGATAGGTGATGGGAGCAGGAGGCCAGATACAAGGTATCATCTGGGAGAGGAAATTCTTCAGGAGTCAGAGAAAGGAAAAGACTTGGGGGTTAATATCACGCCAGACCTGTCTCCTGCAGCACATACCAAGAAGATAACATCAAGAGGATAAGAGGATGTCGTATGGCCAACATATGAACGGCATTCAGAAACTTGTGTAAAGAATCATTCAGAACTTTGTATACCACATATGTCAGGCCAATCCTGTAGTATGCAGCCCCAGCATGGAGTCCATATCTAGTCAAGGATAAGACCAAACTGGAAAAGGTTCAAAGGTTTGCCACCAGACTAGTACCCGAGCTGAGAGGTATGAGCTACGAGGAGAGACTACGAGAATTAAACCTCACTTCGCTGGAAGACAGAAGAGTTAGGGGGGACATGATCACCACATTCAAAATTCTAAAGGGAATTGATAGGGAAGATAAAGACAGGCTATTTATCACAAGGGGCACACGCACAAGAGGACACAGATGTAAACTGAGTGCCCAAATGAGCCACAGAGATATTAGAAAGAACTTTTTTAGTGTCAGAGTGGTTGACAAATGGAATGCATTAGGAAGTGATGTGGTGGAGGCTGACTTCATACACACTTTCAAGTGTAGATATGATAGAGCCCAATAGGCTCAGGAATCTGTACACCTGTTGATTGACGGTTGAGAGGCGGGACCAAAGAGCCAGAGCTCAACTCTCGCAAACACAACTAGGTGAGTACTGTTGCGGTGGTGGATTTGGTTGGTGTTACCGCTGACGGACCACCCAACCCACAACTCGACAAATGCTCATATTTCACTAGGAGATCACACTAGGCACTTCTGGCTCTTGGAGAGGGGCTCAACGTCACACGTTTAGGGGATGCGGCTCCAACACGCAGCCTTGTTGTCACGTGCACACACCCACTCGAGCCGCTGTGACTCCCCACTCTCTCCTTATGGAATATGACCTCCTCAATCCCCTTTGTCTTCCTAGACTTCTGTCTTACCCTGTCCACAGCAGTGGTTCCTGTTTCTTGCTCTCTCTCTCTCTCTCTCCTTCTTTACTAATTCCTGGGAAGCCTCACTGGGACAAGTGCAAACACCAGCAAATTTGGATACATTTACTGGACGAAGTACATACACAATACACGCATACATATAATAATAATGATGAATCCTATACTCTGTACTATTATAATCAGGTTGCACTCCAACACCATCAGAACTCTATCCTCAGCTTGCTAAGTGGTATCCTATCTTTTGGTATTACCTAATATTATCAGCCTCCTCAAGTAGATTACGTCTTACAATATAATGTTACACTATCATCAAGCGAATGTATACATATATATATACCTATAAACACATAAAAGGCAAATCAGCATTTGAAAGCAGTAACATACATATATATATATCAGTATAAATGATCCGTGCCACACAACGAATCAATCGACCATTCTATCAGTCTTAGAATACATATATATCTGTAGGTACTCCTGCCTACGTCTGTAACTCTAAACTTCAATATACACTTCTTGGCACATAAATGGCAAACGATCACTCACCTCTCACTGCGTCGTTCACGCTAATGACAAACACTCTCACCTCCATACAAGTGATCATTTAGAACTATTTCACTACTCTGACAACTTCAGGTTCCTCAGGGCTTAAACACCAGGATCCTCTGCAGCTCCTCCAGGCTGCTACCATGAAGATTCCTTGAACAACTATGGTGCTTCCCTACTCCTAGGGTCATCCACAGCTCTCCTGGCTGCTGCACCATAAAGTTTCCTCGAATAACTGTGGCACTTCACCACCTCTGGAGAAGCACGTGACACTCCTCACTGCTTCTCCTCACAGCTCTAGGTCCTCTCCTCCACTGCCTTGGAGTCTCACCAACTACTCCTTCTGTGCTGGCTTCTAAGTCCTCAGCAACTTCTTCCCCAAAGGACAAACCTGCAACCCATTTGCATTCCAATAAATTGTTTCCCTTTAACACATAAACAAAATTAATCACACAACATCTTTGTCTCCAATCTCTATCTGTCTTCTACATTTAATGAGAGTGGACTCCCCCGTGGGCGAGTCCATGCGCCACCTCGCTGGGCGAGCCTCACTCACGCTGGGAGGGGCCTCCTCCCTCAGGAGCCGGGCTCTTTCAGTTGCCCGCCAGCGCTCAGAGAAGATGGACGTCGCTCCGCGCTCCTCCCACTTCACTCTCTTATTTTAGGCTTTCTGCCATACCAAAACATGTCTAACTTGTAAATCAACATTGCTACTGTCGCTGGGCACACGACCAACTACAAGCAAACATTATGAACTGGCTTAAATCGGGCTTACCACAGATTATCTGGTCGAGGGCGCTTCTCCCTCTGACAACGTCTGACCAGGGCGCTTGTCACAGCCCACAAAACTGTCACTGGGCGGCTTAATACTCTCTCCTCGCCGTCCAGGACTTGAGACCGCAACGTCTTCAGCTCGATTCAACAGCTGGAACGTCTGCACCTTCTCTTCTCTTGGAGATAATATCACTAGGGGTTCCCTCCTGGCGGGAGCTCAACGAAGCGCGGCCTCTCCCCTGCGATGTCTGGCCTCAAGTGAGGTCATCGCCCTCCACAAGCGAGCCTCACGCCTCCAGTAACTTGTCCACATCTTCCAACAAGTCATTTATCTGTTTTCTTGCTCATTGCCCATAATCTCAAACTTTTATATAAATTCAACACACTATTTTACATCTGTGTTATCGCCTCTATAATTCCTGCACCTTCCAGTTAGGTCAGGCTTGCTGAATAACTCTCAAGGGGGAGACGCGTTTCTCCAGCAGGCTGAGATCATAACAGTACACACACACACACACAATGTTCAATGCCCCCACTCAAATGTTCAGCCAAATCTCCTCCCCCCCACAACCAATCCCCACCTTCTACCCCTCCCCTCCTCCTGCTATGTCCCCCCTCCCTCCCTTTCCTTCCTGTCCTCTCTCTCCTCTCACCCCATACCCTCCCTGTCCCTCCCCCTTCATTGGATCCCTTGCCCCTCATCCCAGCATCCTCTGAGACCCTATTATCCACGTCACAGATCCTCACACCCATGGAATAGCTTCCCCCACCAGCAGAACACTCACCAAGGAGGTGATTCGAGAAACAACAGAAGAAAGTGAGCCTCAAGGCTATGTAACACTAACAGTGTTCCCACAGGACTATTATGTTATGAGGAAAGAGAGGGAAGGAAGAGGTGGTGGTGGTGTAGCTCTGCTGGTAAGAAATGGCTGGGATTTTGAGGAGATGGCTATTCAGGGCTGTGAACATTTCAGTGACTACATAGCAGGTACCATAACAACTGGAGGGCAAAAAATTATAGTCGAAGTCATATATATTCCACCACCAAATGAAAGAAGACCCAGACAGGAATATGATAGAAACAACATGGCCACCATTAACATAATAGAGAGAGCAGCTTCTGTTGCTAGCAGGAATGGATCTGAACTACTAATTATGAGAGACTTCAACCATGGGAATATAGATTGGGTATACAGAGACCCGCATGGAGGACAAGAAACATGGACAGCTAAGCTGCTGGATGTGGCAACAAGGAACTTTCTAAGCCAGCACATAAAGGAACCAACAAGAATGAGAGAAGATGAACCAGCAATACTTGATTTGATATTTACCCTAAATGAGTGGGATATAAGGGAAGTTAAGGTGCAAGCACCCTTGGGAATGAGTGATCACAGTGTATTGAACTTTTAGTACCTGGTAGAACTAGGAGTTATCTCCCCCCAAAAAGAACTAGGAAACAAAAGGCTGGCATACCGAAAAGGGAATTATGAAGAGATGAGAAGTTTCCTAAGGGAAAAACCTTGGGACACAGACCTCACAGATAAGTCTGTACAAGATATGATGGACTATGTTACCCAAAAGTGTTAGGAGGCAGTAAACAGGTTCATCCCGCCCCAAAGGGAAAAATCCGAGAAACAACTGAAGAATCCATGGTATAATAGGGCATGTATGGAAGCAAAGAAACTGAACAAAAGGGCGTGGAGGAACTTCTGGAATAACAGAACACCAGAAAGCAGAGAGAGATACCAGAGAACCAGGAATGAGTATGTCAGGGTGAGAAGAGAAGTAGAGAAAAGTTATGAAAACGATATAGCAAACAAAGACAAGACCGAACCAAAGCTACTCCACAGTCACATCAGAAGGAAAACAACAGTGAAAGAACAGGTTTTCAAACTTAGAATAGGGGAGATCAGGTATACAGAGAATGACAAAGAGGTGTGTGAAGAACTCAACAAGAGGTTCCAGGAGGTCTTCACAATAGAACAAGGTGAGGTCACTGTGCTAGGAGAAAGGGAGGTAAACCAGGCGGCCTTAGAAGAGTTTGAAGTTACTAGAGAGGAGGTCAGGAGACACCTGCTGGATCTGGATGTTAGAAAGCCTATTGGTCCAGACGGGATCTCGCCATGGGTACTGAAAGAGTGTGCAGAGGCACTTTGCTTGCCACTCTCCATAGTGTATAGTAAGTCACTGGAGACGGGACACCTACCAGAAATAAGGAAGACGGCGAATGTAGTCCCAATATACAAAAAGGGCGACAGGCAAGAGGCACTGAATTACAGGCCAGTGTCCTTGACTTGTATCCCATGCAAGGTGACGGAGAAGATCGTGAGAAAAAACCTAGTAACACATCTGGAGAGAAGGGACTTCGTAACAAATCGTAACAAATCAAATCAAACATGGATTCAGGGAGGGTAAATCTTGCCTGATTGGCTTAATAGAATTCTACGACCAGGTGACAAAGATAAAGCAAGAAAGAGAAGGCGGAGCGGACTGCATTTTCTTGGATTGTCGGAAAGCCTTTGACACAGTACCGCATAAGAGGCTGGTACATAAGCTGGAGAAACAGGCAGGTGTAGCTGGGAAGGTGATCCAGTGGATAAGGGAGTACCTTAGCAATAGGAAGCAGAGAGTTACGGTGAGGGGCGAGACCTCAGATTGGCGTGAAGTCACCAGTGGAGTCCCACAGGGCTCTGTACTCGGTCCTATCTTGTTTCTGATATATGTAAATGATCTCCCGGAGGGTATAGATTCATTTCTCTCAATGTTTGCGGACGATGCCAAAATTATGAGAAGGATTAAGACAGAGGAGAACTGCTTGAGGCTTCAAGAAGACTTAGACAAGCTGAAGGAATGGTCAAACAAATGGTTGTTAGAGTTTAACCCAAGCAAATGTAATGTAAGGAAGATAGGTTTAGGGAGCAGGAGGGCAGATACAAGGTACCATCTGGGAGATGAAATACTTCAAGAGTCAGAGAAAGAAAAAGACTTGCGGGTTGATATCACGCCAGACCTGTCTCCTCCAGCCCATATCAAGAGGGTAACATCAGCGGCATATGCCAGGCTGGCCAACATAAGAACGGCATTCAGAAACTTGTGTAAGGAATCATTCAGAACTCTGTATATCACATATGTTAGGCCAATCCTGGAGTATGCAGCCCCAGCATGGAGTCCATATCTATTCAAAGATAAAACCAAACTGGAAAAGGTTCAAAGGTTTGCCACCAGACTAGTACCCGAGCTGAGAAGTATGAGCTACGAGGAGAGACTACAAGAATTCAACCTCACTTTGCTGGAAGACAGAAGAGTTAGGGGGGACATGATCACTACATTCAAGATTCTCAAGGGAATCGATAGGGTAGATAATGACAGGCTATTTAACACAAGGGGCACACGCACAAGGGGACACAGTTGTAAACTGAGTGCCCAAATGAGCCACAGAAATATCAGAAAGAACGTTTATAGTGTCAGAGTGGTTGACAAATGGAATGCATTAGGAATGATGTGGTGGAGGCTGACTCCATATACAGTTTCAAGAGTAGATATGATAGAGCCCAATAGGCTCAGGAACCTGTACACCTGTTGATTGACGGTTGAAAGGCGGGACCAAAGAGCTAAAGCTCAACCCCGGCAATCACAACTAGGTGAGTACACACACACACGGCTTATCCCAGAACTAAGAGGCATTAGTTACGAGGAAAGGCTGTGGGAACTGTACCTCACGTCGCTGAAAAATAGAAGAGCCTTGGGAAATATGATCTCTACATACAAAATTCTCGGGGAAATTGATTGGGTAGACAAGGATGGAGTATTTAACACGAGTGGTACTGACAAAAGGGGACACAGGTGGAAGCTAAATTCCCAAATGTGCCACAGAAACATTACAAAGAACTGTTTCAGTGTCAAAGTAGTTAGTAAATGGAATGCACTTGGAAGTGATGTGGTGGAGACACTGTGACTCCATACACAGAGTTAAATGTATATATAATAGAGCTCGAGAAGCTCAGGAATCTGTACACCAGTTGATTGACGGTTGAGAGGCGGGACCAAAGAGATAAACGAAAACAACTGTGTAAAAGACATGTAATAACCTGGAGTTTCTCAGAGACGGGAATGGTAAGGACAAAGATGACACTCTCTCTCTCCTGATTGCCTGTTGAAGGCGCTGGAATGCAAAATTGTAGAACCCTTTGATCTCTCCTTGTTAGATGAGGCAGGAACACAGGTCATTGAGAAACACTTTTCTTTCACGCTTGCCCAAGCTGGGGGGCTTGAAAGCTCTTGATTCTATTGAGGCAAAGTTGCACGAATGGTGCTGAACCGTAATCTTTATTAATGCGCTCTTCTGTAAGTCCCTTGCTCCTCCTGTGCTGATCAACATTGATGCTGATTCAAATGATTTCCTTAATGACTTGGTCATGGTGAGGGGAGACATATTTTAGAATTTCGAGTTTGATAATAGGCGACACACAACGGAGCTTGTGTGTGAAGTGTGGTGAACAACGCCCCAAGGAAGGCTAATTGGTCTTGAAAGCAGCTTAAAATTCATCATATGTATTATATATATATATATATANTGAAACGCCTGTTTCTTCAGCACTTTTCTTTAGACTCCCGCTCCATTTCCCTCTTCACCGATGGTTCTAAGTCTGCAGACGGTGTGGGCTACTCCATTGTTTTTCCTGACCGCACTATATTTGTCGCCTCCCTTAGGGGACTAGCATCTTCACAGCAGAACTTTATGCTATTCTCCATGCTCTCCATCGCCAGCATATACATTGTATAATGAAGTCTTTTTCTCAACTTTGTTTTGTGTTATAATTTTTTTGGTGACATACAAGAGTTGTTACATTCTTATACAGCCACTAGTACGCGTAGCGTTTCGGGCAGGTCCTGGAATACGATCCCGCCGTGAAGAATAGTTTTTTCATCCAAGTACACATTTACTGTTGCGTTCAACAGAGGCTACAGTTAAGGATTTGTGCCAATAAATCCTCCTCGGCCAGGATACGAATCCATGACATTGCACTCGCGTAACGCCAGGCGAGTGTCGTACCACTACACCATTGAGACGGCCTATCAAATACCATTGTTAAGTCTACTGCCATTTGCATTTTTTACATTGCTTTGACGTTATCTTATCAAGATAAGATAACGTCATCATGAGTTCCATTAATGTTCTAGCAACCACACTGAGGCTAGTGATTCTTGACTGCTATTACTCAGATGTTAGTCTTCTCGATCCAGGCCTTGTAAATATATTGTACATTAACATTTTTTTTCCTCCATTATCTAATCTTAAAATTTTTTTGTGGTTGTAGGGCAGAACTTTTGTTCCATTAAAGCAGATAAATGTCTCTAATTTTGTTTTGTTTTCCAAGCACATGCCATTAACACATGTTAATAATTTTGTTTTAGGCAATTCCTTGAGTTGTATTGTTCATATCTGATACTTAGACATATATATGTTCTTAAAATGCACTTTTTAATTAAAGAATTGTTACCATGATTTTTCACCAATATGTTAATTTTTTTGGCACATGCAGAGAGGTGTTAGATCATGCACAAATGATCTTCTTTAATGTTTATTATGCCATTTCCCATGTAACCCATTACTGAATGCCATCGAGGTCCTTCCGGTATCATTGTAACTATCTAGTTAGCCAGAGCTTGTCGACAAGGATCGTCGAATTTAGCTTGTGCGAGCAGTGTTAATACTCAAATTGTAGGACAGTTCGGACATAGCCAATCACAAGTGAGTAGGCCTCTGACGTCAATCCATACAGAGTCGGCACTGGCCGCTCTCTGTATCAGGCCGGTGCCAAGCAGGCCTCAGTATCTCACGAGACCAGAGTAAGGAAGGTCCTCGGCAGGCCACACATATACCATGTTACCTTACACAATAAACTACTGAAGTGATCTACTGTGTACCTCTAAAATTCAGCAACAACAATACTCCCAAAAGAAGGTAACGAATACTACACCTACAGTCTGGGCTCTTCTAGTCTTCACCTACAGTCTGGGCTCCCCTAGTCTTCACCTACAGTCTGGGCTCCCTAGTCTTCACCTACAGTCTGGGCTCCCTAGTCTTCACCTACAGTCTGGGCTCCCCTAGTCTTCACCTACAGTCTGGGCTCCCCTAGTCTTCACCTACAGTCTGGGCTCCCCTAGTCTTCACCTACAGTCTGGGCTCCCCTAGTCTTCACCTACAGTCTGGGCTCCCCTAGTCTTCACCTACAGTCTGGGCTCCCCTAGTCTTCACCTACAGTCTGGGCTCCCCTAGTCTTCACCTACAGTCTGGGCTCTTCTAGTCTTCACCTACAGTCTGGGCTCCCCTAGTCTTCACCTACAGTCTGGGCTCCCCTAGTCTTCACCTACAGTCTGGGCTCCCCTAGTCTTCACCTACAGTCTGGGCTCTTCTAGTCTTCACCTACAGTCTGGGCTCCCCTAGTCTTCACCTACAGTCTGGGCTCCCCTAGTCTTCACCTACAGTCTGGGCTCTTCTAGTCTTCACCTACAGTCTGGGCTCCCCTAGTCTTCACCTACAGTCTGGGCTCTTCTAGTCTTCACCTACAGTCTGGGCACCCTTAGTCTACACCTAGAGTCTGGGCTCCTCTATTCTACACCTAGAGTCTGGGCTCCTCTATTCTACACCTAGAGTCTGGGCTCCAATAGTCTACACATACAGTCTAGGCTCCCCTAGTCTCCCCTTTACAGTTTGGGCTTCCCTAGTCTGCACCTAGAGTCTAGGTTCCATTAGTCTGCTCCTAGTGTCAGGGGCTCCCCTAGTCTAAACATAGAGTCTGGCCTTCCCTAGTCTACACCTAAAGTCTGGGATCACTTAGTCCGAACCAACAGTCTGGGCTCCCTAGTCTACACCTAAAGTTTGGGCTCGCTTACTCTACACCAAGAGACTGAGCTCCTCTAATCTACACCTACAGTCTTGGCTCCCCTAATACCTAAATTTAGAGTCTGGGCTCTCTTAGTCTGCACCTAGATTCTTGGCTCCCCTAGTCTACACCTGAAGTCTTGGCTCCTCTAGTCTACAACTATAGTCTGGGCTCCATTAGTTTACACATATAGTCTGGGCTCCTCTAGTCTACACCTACGGTCTGGGCTCCCCTAGTCTACACCTAGAGTCAGGGCTCCCCTTGCCTACAACTATAGTCTGGGCTCCCCTAGTTTACACATATAGTCTGGGCTCCTCTAGTCTACAACTATAGTCTGGGCTCCCCTAGTTTACACATATAGTCTTGGCTCCTCTAGTCTACAACTATAGTCTGGGCTTCCCTAGTTTACACATATAGTCTGGGCTCCTCTAGTCTACAACTATTGTCTGGGCTCCCCTAGTTTACACATATAGTCTTGGCTCCCCTAGTCTACAACTATAGTCTGGGCTCCTCCAATCTACACCTACGGTCTGGGCTCACCTAATCTACACCTTTAGTCTGGGCTCCCTTAGTGTACACCTACAGTGTTTGCTCCCCTAGTCTACATCTAGAGTCTGGGCTCTCTTAGTCTACACCTTCAGTCTAGGCTCCCCTAGTCTACACCTAAAGTCTGGGCTCCCCTAGTCTACACCTAGTGTCTGGGCTCCCCTAGTCTACACCTAGAGTCTGGGCTCCCCTAGTCTACACCTAGAGTCTGGGCTCCCCTAGTTTACACCTCCCCCCTAGTCTACATCTAGAGTCTGGGCTCCCCTAGTCTACACCTCCCCCCTAGTCTACACCTAGAGTCTGGGCTCCCCTAGTCTACATCTAGAGTCTGGGCTCCCCTATTCTACACCTCCCCCCTAGTCTACACCTCCCCCCTAGTCTACACCTCCCCCCTAGTCTACATCTAGAGTCTGGGCTCCCCTAGTCTACACCTCCCCCCTAGTCTACATCTAGAGTCTGGGCTCCCCTAGTCTACACCTCCCCCCTAGTCTACACCTAGAGTCTGGGCTCCCCTAGTCTACATCTAGAGTCTGGGCTCCCCTAGTCTACATCTAGAGTCTGGGCTCCCCTAGTCTACACCTCCCCCCTAGTCTACATCTAGAGTCTGGGCTCCCCTAGTCTACACCTCCCCCCTAGTCTACATCTAGTCTGGGCTCCCCTAGTCTACACCTCCCCCCTAGTCTACACCTAGAGTCTGGGTTCCCCTAGTCTACATCTAGAGTCTGGGCTCCCCTAGTCTACATCTAGAGTCTGTGCTCCCCTAGTCTACACCTCCCCCCTAGTCTACATCTAGAGTCTAGGCTCCCCTAGTCTACACAAACAGGCTGGGCTCCTCCAAGTCTATACCTTCAGTCTGGGCTCCCCTAGTCTACACCTCCCTCCTAGTCTACATCTAGAGTCTAGGCTCCCCTAGTCTACACCAACAGGCTGGGCTCCTCCAAGTCTATACCTTCAGTCTGGGCTCCCCTAGTCTACACCTCCCTCCTAGTCTACATCTAGAGTCTAGGCTCCCCTAGTCTACACCAACAGGCTGGGCTCCCCCAGTCTATACCTTCAGTCTGGGCTCCCCTAGTTTACATTTAGAGTCTGGGCTCCCCTAGTCTACACCGACAGTCTAGGCTACCATAGTCTTCACCCCTGAAATTTATGTCTCCTGGTCTTCACTTAGTGTTTGGGATTCTATGGCCAACACCCAGAGTTCAGAAACCACTGCATCCGGCTATCTGGGTGTATGAGGAACTCGCGTCCTGTTTTCATACATTCCTACTGCAGTTCTTTCTTCTTATATTCCTCCTGTTATGTTTCCCATTTTGCAAAAAGATTACTTGGAAAAACACTTATACGTAAGACAATTTTAATCGATTAGAAACGCTGCTTGAATTGCGTTTCTTATATCTGAAAACACCAAAGCATATGTCGCCTGCAACGCCCACAGGACAGAATCCTTGAAGCTGCAACCTTGCAACCTCCGACGGACGTAAAAGGCTTTGTAAAGAATCTGCCACGGAATATTAAAAAGTTCTCCAGCAATATTATCCATACATCAGCAACAAAAGTTACTCAAAGGAGAATCACATCTTCCATGAAACAAAACACTTAAAATGTTGCATCTAAACACCAGCAGGTCATAAGTAGGTGGAGACAATTCCGTCACTATCATAAGTAGCTGAACAGACTATTAATATGAGATGAAGTGAATTAAACATGAACTTTAGAAGCTGAAGCTCTACAGCCTTTACCGTGAGAAGTTGTTGAGACTGGAGCCTCTACTACGAGTAATTGATGGGATTGATGCCTCTATCATGGATACTTGAAGAGTTTACAATCTCTGTCACGGTGATTCAAAGACGATAACAGATGGAGAAGCTGTTGTAAACACTCTATGGAGAATCAAACCCCGGTTTCATAAGTCATACCAATCGCTGGGATTTGGAATATAAGGTGATAATACAAAGTCGCGTGAGGCTAGTTCTAGCATCTGTCCTACAACCATGGACAAACAAATATTTTCTCTGATAGATGCAACGAGTAAAATTCCACTACTCATGCAGGCATACGAGAGAGAGAGAGAGCGAGGTAACGCTACTGAAACAGAATTCTAAATTGAGAGGTGCTGTAAGCGAGAGTATTGTTTTGTCGTGGGATCTGATCACAGTCCTAGAGTATAGCGCGCTCAGACGCCAGTTACTGCACTCAGACTCTGCAGGATGACAGTCTTTCCACCATGGTCTACATCTAGAGTCTGGGCTCCCCTAGTCTACACCTCCCCACTAGTCTACATCTAGAGTCTAGGCTCCCCTAGTCTAAACCATCAGGCTGGGCTCCTCCAAGTCTATACCTTCAGTCTGGGCTCCCCTAGTCTACACCTCCCCCCTTGTCTACATCTAGAGTCTAGGCTCCCTTAGTCTACTCTAAAGATTGCCCAGCCCAGACTCTAAAGATTGATAACCCAAATTAATTTTTCATGGATATGATACCAACATCCAATCATATATCAGACGTCGACCTATCCCCACTAGATTTTGAAGAAGCCATAAACAGTATGCCTATGCACTCTGCACCAGGCCCGGATTCTTGGAACTCCATATTCATCAAGAACTGTAAAAAACCACTATCGCAGGCCCTTCACATTCTGTGGAGACAAAGACTAGATACTGGCGTTATCCCTGACATACTAAAACCAGCAGAGATAGCACCACTCCATAAAGGAGGAAATAAGGCAGAGGCAAAAAATTACAGACCGATAGCACTAACATCGCACATCGTAAAAAATTTTGAGAGAGTGCTAAGAAGTAAGATCACAAAATACATGGAATCACAGCATCTCCATAACCCCGGACAACATGGTTTCAGAACAGGGCGGTCTTGCCTGTCGCAGTTGTTGGACCACTATGATATGGCATTAGATGCTATGGAAGACAAACAAAACGCTGATGTAATTTACACAGATTTCGCAAAAACTTTTGATAAATGTGACAATGGTGTTATTGCACATAAAATGCGTTCAAAAGGAATTACCGGGAAAATAGGCAGATGGATCTACAATTTCCTGACTAACAGAACCCAATGTGTAATAGTCAACAAAATAAAATCCAGTCCATCAACCGTGAAGAGCTCAGTCCCCCAGGGTACTGTGCTTGCCCCAGTACTTTTTCTCATCCTTATATCGGACATAGACAAGAACACAACCTATAGTACTGTATCATCCTTTGCAGATGACACTAGGATCTTCATGAGAGTAGGCAACATAGAGGACACATCAAACCTCCAATCAGATGTAGATCAGGTCTTTCTATGGGCTACAGAAAATAATATAGTGTTTAACGAGGATAAGTTCCAGCTCATGCGCTAAGGAAAAATTGAAAATATAAAAGCGGAAACCACGTACAAAACTCAGGCAAATCATAACATAGAACGAAAAGGCAATGTAAAGGATCTGGGTGTACTCATGTCGGAAGACCTTAACTTTAAAGAACACAATAAAGTAGCCGTCACAACTGCAAGAAAAATGACAGGTTGGATAACAAGAACTTTTCACACTAGAGATGCTATACCGATGATGATACTTTTCAAAACGCTTGTGCTCTCTAGAGTGGAGTACTGCTGCACAATGACAGCCCCTTTCAAAGCTGGAGAAATTGCTGACCTGGAGAGCGTGCAGAGATCCTTCACTGCTAGAATCCACTCAATAAAACATCTAAATTACTGGGACCGACTAAAGAGCCTAAATCTGTACTCCCATGAGCGCAGGCGGGAGAGATACACAATAATTTACACGTGGAAATATTAGAGGGGCTGGTCCCAAACCTGCACAAGGAATAACATCACATGAGACCAGAAGACATGGCAGGATGTGCAGAATACCCCCGTTGAAAAGCAGAGGTGCAACAGGTACTCTGAGAGAGAACTCTTTCAACATCAGAGGCCCGAGACTGTTCAACACGCTCCCACTACACATAAGGGGCATAACTGGCAAACCCTCTCACAGTGTTCAGGAGAGAACTGGATAAGCACCTCCAAAGGATACCTGATCAACCAGGCTGTGACTCATACGTCAGGCTGCGAGCAGCCGCGTCTAACAGCCTGGTTGAACAGTCCAGCAACCAGGAGGCCTGGTCGACGACCGGGCCGCGGGGACGCTGAGCCCCGGAAGCACCTCAAGGTAACCTCAAGGTATGGTGACAAGCGGGGGTTTAGAGTGCATCATCTGCAGAATTACAGGCTATTCATGCCCCTGCCACCACTTGAGTGGCTTAATCTTCATCAGTCATCAATCAATTTACAGAATTTCTGAGGTAATTATTTTTTTTTATTTTGTCGGAGGACAAAAAACACATATACGTATGTTCCAGGTTCACCTAAACCAGCGACTAACGTCTGAAGGATACAACCTTCAGCAACAATTCTTAGATTCCTATTAATTAGTTAGTTAAGAGAGGCAACAAGTGGGAGAGAATGTGCCCCAAATAGTTCTGTCCTGCCTTAATTTATAAACCTGAGAAAGTTGGGTTCTGAGCTGACTTGGGAGCTTCAGGCAGACACTTGTGATTTTTGCATTCCATATTCTGGGAGATATTACTCTTATTAACGTAAATAGAAAATACATAGAGAACGTTAGTAATACGAAGGAAGTTCCGTTAAGTGTTGCCCCCTTCCCTGTAAGACGTATACATGCACACACACATGCACACATACACACACCAGTAGATCGACTGTTGAGAGGCGGGACCAAAGAGCCAAAGTTCAACCCCGTAATCACAACTAAGTGAGTACAACTAGGTGAGTATACACAAACACACACACACACACACACACACACACACACACACACACACACACACACACACACACACAACACACACACACACACACACACACACACACACACACACACACACACCACACACACACACACACACACACACACACACACACACACACACCACACACACACACACACACACACACACACACACACACACACACACACTCACACACACCACACACACACACACACACACACACACACACACACACACACCAGGTGATAACAAAAGAGAGAACACAGAGACAGGGAGAGGGAGTGGCACTCCTAATAAAGCGGAAATGGAAGTTTGAAGTCCTGGGAAATCGGGTTGCCAATGAGTGCACAAGCTTCATACATGGAACTCTGACAGTAGATGGGAGGAGATTGTGATCTTGTAATCTACATTCCCCCACCAAACAGTAGAAGACCCAGGTATGATGACAACAACAAGGCATGCATAGATGAACTGCAGAAGGCAGCAACACTAGCCCACAGAATGAGAGCGAAGCTGCTGATCATGGGGGACCTAAATCATGGAGAGATAAATTGGGAATCAAGGAATCCCCATGGAGGGGACAAAACGTGGGGAGAAAAATTAGTAGATGTTATAGACAGGAATTTCCTAACACAGCATGTGAAGGAAGACACAAGGGAAAGAGGAGGAGATGCACTGAGCCGATTAGACCTGATTTTCACCCAGAACGTAGAAGATATCGAGAATTTGTAGCATGAAATACCTCTAGGGGCCAGTGACCATTGTGTCCTAGTCTTTGACAACATGATGGAATTCAAACTTATGACCATGGACAAGAGATCTGGGAAAGGAGAGTTGACTACAGGAAAGGGACTATAGGAAGATAAGGGACTATCTGGGAGAAGTGCAGTGGGAGGAAGAAATTAGGGGAAAACAGTCCAAGATATGATAGACCTAGTCATACAGAAATGCCAAGAGGCCGAAGAGAGATTTATACCACAGTAAAGAGAAAAAATAAGAAGGAATATAATAACCCATGGTTTAATAGACAGTGTCAGGAAGCAAAAATGGCCAGCAGGCGGGAGTGGAGGAAGTACAGAACACAAAGGACAAGAGGACAACAGGATCAGATGCAATAGAGCTAGAAACGATTACATTAACATAAGACGAACATTGGAAAGGGACTATGAGAACGATATTGCAATCAAAGCGAAAAAACAACCTAAGCTACTACACAGTCATATAAGAAGAAAAATGTTGGTGAACGACCAAGTGACAAGACTAAGGAAGGCAGAGGGGGCATATACTGAAAGTGACAAGGAAATCTGTGAGGCACTGAATGCCAGTTTCCATAGAGTGTTCACTACCGAGCCTGAGCAGCTTCCATTGTTGGAAGGGGTTACCCTAGATGAAAGACTATCAGATATAGAGGTGACAGCAGAGGAGGTAATGAAACAGTTGACAACTCTAGATGCATCTAAAGCAGTTGGACCAGACACAGTATCACCGTGGATACTAAAAGAAGCAGCGCAGGCCCTGAGCGTGCCTCTGGCAATGATCTTTAATGAGCCACTTATGTCGGGAGAATTGCCCAGTTGCTGGAAGAAGGCAAACGTCGTGCCGATCTTCAAGAAAGGTATAGGGAGGAGGCACTTAACTATAGACCTGTATCACTGACAAGCATCCCCTGTAAAATAATGGAAAGATAATTAGGCTATGACTGGTTGCACACCTGCAGAACATTAGGTTTGTGAACAAACATCAACATGGTCCTGGAGGGAAATCGTGCCTAACAAACCTTCTGGAATTCTTTGATAAATAACGAGAATAAGACAGGACAGAGATGGTTGGGCAGACTGCATATTTCTGGACTGCCAAAAAGCCTTTGATACAGTACCGCACATGACTGGCTGTTCAAACACGATAGGCAGGCGGGGGTAGGGGGAAAGGTCCTAGCATGGATAAGGAACTACCTAACAGGAAGCAGCCAAAGAGTTACGGTAAGGGGCGAGAAGTCGGACTGGCGAACAGTAACAAGTGGAGTACCACAAGGATCGGTGCTGGGACCAATTGTATTTCTTGTATATGTTAACGACATGTTTACGGGTGTAGAGTCCTACATGTCGATGTTTGCGGATGACGCAAAGTTGATGAGAAGAGTTGTGACAGATGAGGATTGCAGGATCGTCCAAGAGGACCTGAACAGGTTGCAGCGATGGTCAGAGAAATGGCTACTGGAATTCAACACGATCAAAGTAAAGTTGAAAATGGGACTAGGAGATAGGAGACGAAAGGAACAGTACACAATGAAGGGGAACAGCCTACCTGTGACATCGCGCGAAAGAGACCTGGGTGTGGACGTAACACCTAATCTATCTCCTGAGGCACATATAAATAGGATAACGACAGCAGCGTACTCTACACTGGCAAAAGTTAGAACATCATTCAGAAACCTAAGTAAGGAGGCATTTAGGGTGCTTTACACTGCCTACGTGAGGCCAGTCTTAGAGTATGCCGCCTCATCATGGAGTCCCCATCTGATGAAACTGGAAAAGGTTCAGAGGTTTGCAACGAGACTCGTCCCCAAGCTACGAGGGATGGGGTATGAGGAGAGCCTGAGGGAACTGTGCCTTACGACACTAGAAAGAAGAAGGGAGAGGGGGACATGATAGGAACGTATAAAATACTCAGAGGGATTGACAGAGTGGACATAGACGAAATGTTCACACGGAATAGTAACAGAACGAGGGGACATGGATGGAAGTTGGAATCTCAGATGAGTCACAGAGATGTTAGGAAGTTTTCTTTTAGCGTGAGAGAGTAGTGGAAAATGGAATGCACTTAAGGAACAGGTTGTGGAAGCAAATACTATTCATAATTTTAAAACTAGGTATGATAGGGAAATGGGACAGGAGTCATTGCTGTAACAACTGATGCTCGAAAGGCGGGTTCCAAGAGTCAATGCTCGATCCTGCAGACACATATAGGTGAGTACATATAGGTGAGTACACACACTCCTACAGGGGCCTCATAGCCGGATGGATAGAGCGCAACAGGGGCCTCGTAGCCTGGTGGATAGCATGCAGGACTCGTAATTCTGTGGCACGGGTTCGATTCCCGCACGAGGCAGAAAAAATGGGCAAAATTTCTTTCACCCTGAATGCTCCTGTTACCTAGCAATAAATAGGTACCTGGGAGTTAGTCAGCTGTCACGGGCTGCTTCCTGTAGGGGGTGTGTTTAAAAAAAAGTAGTTAGTAAACAGTTGATTGACAGTTGAGAGGCGGGCCGAAAAGAGCAAAGCTCAACCCCTACGAACACAACTAGGTGAATACAACTAGGTTACACACACACACACACACACCTCACTGGTAATACATCTGGAGAGAAGGGACTTCGTGACAAATCACCAACATGGGTTCAGGGAGGGTAAATCTTGCCTTACAGGCTTGATAGAATTCTACAATCAGGTGACAAAGATTAAGCAACAAAGAGAAGGCTGCGAGGACAGCATTTCTTGGATTGTCGGAAAGCCTTTGACACAGTGCCGCATAAGAGGCTGGTACATAAGCTGGAGAGTCAGGCAGGTGTAGCTGGTAAGGTGCTCCAGTGGATAAGGGAGTACCTAAGCAATAGGAAGCAGAGAGTTACGGTGAGGGGTGAGACCTTCGATTGGCGTGAAGTCACCAGTGGAGTCCTAGACACATGGCTCTGTACTCGGTCCTATCTTGTTTCTGATATATGTAAATGATCTCCCGGAGGGTATAGATTCATTTCTCTCAATGTTTGCTGGCGATGCCAAAATTATGAGAAGGATTAAAAACAGAAGAAGACTGTTTGAGGCTTCAAGAAGACCTTGACAAGCTGAAGGAATGGTCGAACAAATGGTTATTAGAGTTTAACCCAACCAAATGTAATGTAATGAAGATAGGTGATGGGAGCAGGAGGCCAGATACAAGGTATCATCTGGGAGAGGAAATTCTTCAGAGTCAGAGAAAGGAAAAGACTTGGGGGTTAATATCACGCCAGACCTGTCTCCTGCAGCACATACCAAGAAGATAACATCAAGAGGATAAGAGGATGTCGTATGGCCAACATATGCACGGCATTCAGAAACTTGTGTAAAGATCATTCAGAACTTTTATACCACATATGTCAGGCCAATCCTGTAGTATGCAGCCCCAGCATGGAGTCCATATCTAGTCAAGGATAAGACCAAACTGAAAAGGTTCAAAGGTTTGCCACCAGACTAGTACCCGAGCTGAGAGGTATGAGCTACGAGGAGAGACTACGAGAATTAAACCTCACTTCGCTGGAAGACAGAAGAGTTAGGGGGGACATGATCACCACATTCAAAATTCTAAAGGGAATTGATAGGGAGATAAACAGGCTATTTATCACAAGGGGCACACGCACAAGAGGACACAGNTCACCTCAGTATCCTCTGAGACCCTAATACCCACCTCACAAATCCTCACACCTATGGAACAGGTTCCTCCATCAGCAGAACGCTTACAAAGAATGGGACATGAGAAGGAACAGAAGAAAACCCAGACTTAATAGCACTCACAGAAATAAGCTAACGAAAACCATAACAAATGCAGCATTTCCACAGGACTACTGTGTTGTGAGGAAAAGAGAGAAGAGGAAGAGGAGGTGGTGGTGGTGGTCCTCTGCTGGTAAGAAAAGACGGAAGTTTTGAGGAGAAGGATATTCAGGGCTCGAAGGTTTCAGTGACTACATAACAGGTACCATAGCAATTGGAGGACAA
The DNA here is from genome assembly GCA_020271785.1 of Procambarus virginalis. Classification (NCBI taxonomy): domain Eukaryota; kingdom Metazoa; phylum Arthropoda; class Malacostraca; order Decapoda; family Cambaridae; genus Procambarus; species Procambarus virginalis. The sequence continues at coordinate 46,801 of WNGS01005852.1, forward strand.
AAACATTATAGTCGTAGACATATATAACCCACCACCAAAAACAGAAGACCCAGACAGGATTATGACAGAAACAACATGGCCACCATTATCATAATAGAGAGAGCAGCTTCTGTCACTAGCAGGAACGGATGCAGACTACCAATCATGGGAAATTTCAACCACAGGAAGACATTGGGATAACAGAGACCCACATGGAGGAAAAGACACACGGTGAGCTAAGTTGCTGGACGTGGCAACAAAAAACTTTCGAACCCAACACGTCAAGGGACCGACAAGAATGATTGGGGAAGATGCTGCTTGATCTGATATTTACCCTAAATGAGTAGGATATAAGGGGAAGTTAAGTTTGAAGCCCCCTTTGGAATGAGTGATCACAGTGTGTTGATATTTGAGTACTTGGTAGAGCTAGGACTTATCTCCCTCATAAAAGAACTAGAAAACAAAAGGCTGGCGTACCGAAAGGGGAATTACGAGGAGAGATGTTTCCTAAGGGATATACCTTGGGACACAGAACTCAGAGCTAAGTCTGTACAAGACATGATGGACTATGTCTCCCAAAAGTGTCAGGAGGCAGTAAACACGATTATCACGGCCGAAAAGGAAAACTCTGAGAAGCAAAAAGAAGAATCCATGGTATAATAGGGCATGTATGGAAGCAAAGGAACCAAACTAAAGGAGATGAAGAAACTTTCGAAATAACAGAACACCTGAATGCAGAGAGAGAGAGAGAGAGATCAGAGAACCAGGAATGAGTACGTTTGAATGAGTAGAGAAGCAGAGAAAAAATGTGAAATTGATATAGCAAACATAGGCAAGACTGAACCAAAGATACTCCACAATCACATCAGGAGGAAAACAACAGTGAAAGAACATTTGATGAAACTTAGAACGGGTGAGGACAGGTAAGAGAGAATGACGCAAGGTGATGGAGAAGATCGTGAGAAAAAACCTTGAAAGACATCTGGAGAGAAGCTACTTTGTGACACATCGCCAACATAGGGTTCAGGGAAGGTAAATCTTGCCTCATTGGCTCATTAGAATTCTACGACCAAGTGACGAAGATTAAGCAAGAAAGAGAAGGCTAGGCGGACTGCATTTTCTTTGATTGTTAGAAAATCTTTGACACAGTACCCCAGAAGAGGCTAGTACATAAGCTGGAGAGACAGGCGGGAGTAACTATTAAGAGGTTCCAGTGGAAAAGGGAGCACCTAAGCAGTAGGAAGCAGAGAGTTACAGTGAGGGGTGAAACCTCAGATTGGCGTGAAGTCACCAGTGGAGTCCCACAGGGCTCTGTACTCGGACTGTTTCTGATATACGTAAATGATCTCCCAGAGGGTATAGACTCATTTCTCTCAATGCTTGCTGAAATTGCCAAAACTATGAGAAGGATTAAGACAGGGGACAACAGCTTGAAGCTTCAAGAAGACCTGGACATACTGAAGGAATGGTCGAACAAATTGTTGTTAGAGTTTAACCCAAGCAAATGTAATGTAATGAAGATAGGTGCAAAGGAGCAGGAGGCCAGTTACAAGGTATCATTTGGGAGATGAAATTCTTCAAGACTCAGAGAGAGAGAGAGAGAGAAAGATTTGGGGGTTGATATCACGAGAGACCTGTCCCCTGAAGTACATATCAAGAGGATAACATCAGCTGTATATTCCAGGTAGGCCAACTTAAGAACGGCCTTTAGAAATTTGTGTAAGGAATAATTCGAACTTTGTATACCACATTTGTCAGACCAATCCTGGAGTATGCATATCCAACATTGAGTCCATATCTAGTCAAGCATAGAACTAAACTGGGAAAGGTTCAAAGGTTTGCCACCAGACTAGTACCCGAACTGAGAGGTATGAGCTACGAGGAGAGACTATGGGAATTAAACCTCACGTCGCTGGAATACGGAAGAGTTAGAGGGGACATATTCACCACATACAAGATTCTCAAAGGAATTGAAAGGGTATATAAAGGAAGGCTATTTAACACAAAGGACCACACGTATTAGTGGACATAGGTGTTAATTGAGTGCCCAAATGAGCCACAGAGATATTAGACAGAATTTTTTTAGTGTCAGAGTGGTTGACAAATGGAATGCATTAGGAAGTGATGTGGTGGAGGCTGACTCCCAACACAGTTTCAAGTGTAGATATGATAGAGCCCAGTAGGATAAGGATCCTGTACATCAGTTCATTGACAGTTGAGAGGCGGGATCAAAGAGTCAGAGCTCAACCACAGCAAGCACACCAAGGTGAGTACAACTTGGTGAGTACATGCTCACATGCATTCGCTCACACACACATTAGAAGCACTAAGTGTGCCACTCTTTATGGTGTATAACAGCTCACTGGAAACAGGAGACCTACCAGAAAGTTGGAAGACAGCTAACGTAGTCCTAATATACAAGAAGGGTGACAGACAAGAGGCACTGAACTACAGGCCATACCATGAAAGGTGATGGAGAAGATCGTGAGGAAAAGGCTCGTAGATCATCTGGAGGGAAATAGTAACGCACCACCAACATGGGTTCAGAGATGGTAAACCGTGCCTCACAAGTTTAATAGAATTCTATGACCAGGCAATAAAAATTAGGCAGGAAAGAAAAAGGTGGGCAGACTGCATTTAACTGGACTGCCAGAAAGCCATTGACACAGTGCCCCATAAAAGGCTGTGAAAAAAGTTGGAGCAACAGGCAGGAGTACAAAGAAAGGTGCTCCAGTGGATAAGGGAATATTTAAACAACAGGAAACAGCGAGTAATGGTGAGGGGGGAGACATCAGCGTGGCGAGATGTCACCAGCAGAGTCCCACAGGGCTCAGTACTTGGACCCATCCTGTTTCTAATATATGTGAACGATCTTCCGGAAGGTATAGACTCATTCCTTTCAATGTTTGCTGATGATACAAAAATTATGAGAAGAATCAAAACAGATGAAGATAGACAGAGACTACAGGATGACCTGGACAAACTGGAGGAATGGTCTAGAAAATGGCTGATGAAGTTCAACTCAGAAAAGTGTAAAGTAATGAAATTAGGCGAAGGGAGCAGGAGGCTGAACACAAGGTATCATCTGGGAGGTGAAGTCCTGCACAAGTTAAATTGAGAGAAAGATCTGGAGGTTGATATCACACCGAACCTGTCCCCAGAGGCCCACATCAAAAGAATATCATCAGCGGCATATGCTAGACTGGCCAACATATGAACTGCCTTTAGAAACTTGTGTAAGAAATCGTTCAGGACCCTGTGTACCACATATGTCAGACCAATCCTGGATTATGCAGCTCCAGTCTGAACTCCATACCTATTTAAACACAAGACAAAGTTAGAGAAGATTCAGCGGTATGCCACCAGGCTCGTCCCGGAACTGAGAGAGATGAGCTACGAGGAAAGGTTAAAGGAGCTCAACCTCACGTCCCTGGAAAACAGAAGAGTAAGGGGAGACATGATAACCACCTACAAATTTCTCAGAGAAAATGACCGGGGTGGACAAAGACGAACTCTTCAGCACGGGTAGAGCACGAACAAGGGGACACAGGTGGAAACTTAGTACCCAAATGAGCCACAGAGACGTTAGAAGGAACTTTTCAGTGTCAGAGTAGTTAACGGATGGAATGCACAAGGAAGTGATGTGGTGGAGGCTGACTCCATACACAGTTTCCAATATAGATATGATAGAGCCTAGTAGACTCAGGAATCTGTACACCAGTTGATTGACAGTTGAGAGGCGGGACCAAAGAGCCACAGCTCAAACACTCAAACCTCCCGCAATCACCAATAGTTACGTATCAAAAAAACATAAATGCAGTGTTACACCCAGGACTATTATGTTATTCTAAAGAAAAGAGAATGAACAGGTGGTGGTTGGTGTAGATCTGCTGGTAAGAAATGGCTTGGATTTTGAGGAGATTGTTATTCAGAGCTGTGAAGGCTTCAGTGACTAAATAACAGGCACCATAACAACTGGAGGACAGAAAATAATAGTATTAGTCATATATAATCCCCACCAAATGACAGAAGACCCAGACGATTTAATGATATAAAAAACAGGCCAACCATTAACATTATAGAGGAAGCAGCTTCTGTT
>WNGS01005853.1:10611-34550 GCA_020271785.1 Procambarus virginalis
ACTTTACTTAGTAGTATAGAGGCAATAGCAGAGTAACCAACGTAAATGTAACCAGTGGTGAGTAACATAATTATGCAGCAAGACCAAGCGTAAAACACGGTAATAAATTCCTGAGGAAACGAACAGAATTGTAAAGCCAGAAAACTTAATGCAAGAGGCAATGGCCGTAACACCGCAACTAGCGCCTCCTCGCTGACTTACTTAATAACTTAAGAGGCAAGCAAGTGAAACGACAACTGTAACCACAGCAAAGTAAAACGACATGCAACATGGGCAATACATCAATTGTAGAATTAAACTGTGGTAGGCTAAATGTAACATTTAGGGCATAAATGATGAACGACATAACGTAACCAGTAGTTATTAACAAAACAAGCAAGAGCTAAACGAATATACAGTAATAGACTTCAGAGGGAACTAAACATACATGCAGGGCCAGGAAATCTTAAAGCAGGAGACAGGGGCCCGCAACACTGCAACTAGAGCATCCTAGCTGACTCTGCTTAATAACGTTAATGGCAGAGCAAAAGTTAAGCAAACGCACTGTAAATACAGCAAAATAAAATAAAACGTGCAACATGTTTAGTAACCATGGTAGAAATAAATTTCTGTAGGCCGGTGGAAATGCTAACCCAGGGAAACTGAAGCAAGAGGCATGAGGCCTGTAACACAGTAATTAGCCCAACCTAATAGCTGGTTTAGTTAAGTCAAATACGATGAGCAAGGGTTTTATAAGTTAAAGAAGCAAGCAGCGATGGTAGACCTTAACCCTAAACCCACATTAACTTAGCGTGTATAACGCAAGCAGCAATAGACAGAATTGTGCAAATAATGGATTAACTTAACGACCGTTGCCGAATGTTGAACTGCAAAATCGTGCCCCGGAACATCAGCGGCTGGAGCATCGCCGCTGGGACACCTGCAGCTGAACATCAGCGGCTGGGCATCAACATCTGATGGAGATAGGAAATAGCGTCAACTGGCCACTAGGGAAGACTTCAGTGGTAAGTAGGAGTCCGGCTGCAAGACAATTTAGGCAAAAGCCTGGAATATAACTGTCAGTAGAGAATAACGGGAACTGGGGGGAACTAAGCATATCAAGGCCAGATAAACTTAGCAGGAGGCGTGTGGCCCGTGACACCTCAACCGCGCATCCCGGCTGAATCCTGTAGTAGCTTGAAGGAGGAAGCGTGAGTGACACACATAATTTAAACCAGGAATGAGTAAGATGAGTATTCAGCAAGACGAAACGTAAAATGCGGAGAATGCTGAGGGAACTAATCCTCCATGCAGGGCCAGACTAATCATAAGCGAGAGGCCAGTGGGGGGGGGGGGCGGAATACTGCAACTAGCACATCCCGGCTGACTTTACTTAATAACTTTACTGGCGAGAAGCGAAAGCTAACAACCATGAATGTAAAATCTGTAAAGTAAAACAGTAGGTTGGATAATCGTGAAGCAAGAGGCGTGAGCCCGTAACACGGCAACTGGCACATCCTAGCTGACCTGACGTAGTAGCTTCGAGGCAATGAGCAGAAATAAACAACATAAATGTAATTAGTAGTAAGTCACATACATATGTAGCCAGAGCTACCGTAGAATACTGATATAAATTTCCGGGAAAACTAATCAAAATGCAGGGCCAGAAATCTTGGAGCAAGAGGCAAGGCCCGTAACACCGCTACTAGCACATCCTTGCTGACCGTAGTTACTAACTTAAGGCCAAGCTAAAGTTAAACAACCAAACTGTAAACACAGCAAAGTAACATAAACATGCAACATGAGCAATACATCAAATGTAGTATGAAATTGTGGTAGGCTAAATGTAAACATTTAAGCGAGTAATTGGTACATTTTTGGGCTAAATGTAAACATTTAGCCCAAAATGTTAAACTACCTATCTGTAACCAGTAGTAAGCAACATAAATGTGCAGCAAATACCAGGCGTAAAGTCGGTAATAAATTTCTGAGGGACGGCGACGACGGATTCTGAACCTGTGGCACTTACCAATAGCTGAAACTTACCGTACCCCTGATGAATAATTATAAGGGCATGCTCAGCTGGAACACTGCCAGCTGGCCCATCGGCCGCTAGACCATCGGCAGGGACCACATCAGCAACATCATAATCAGCTGCGGGTCGTGTCCCATGGCAGCTGCCGGATCGTCGTCTGGGGCCACATCAGGCAGAACATCAGCGGGTGGGGGTGGCCCCCCACGGGACATACTCAGCTAGAACCCCACCAGCTGTGCCAGCGGCTGCTGGGACATCGGCAGCATAACATAATGGTTAATTATTACCCGTAAATAACTAAACAACAAGTAAGTAATAAGAAGACTGCAACAGCACATCCCAGCTGACTTTACTTAATAACTTACACAAGAGGCGAGGGCCCGTAGTACTTTAACTAGCGCATCCAAGCCGCCCTAGTTAATAACTTAATGGCAGCTAAAGTTAAACAACCGGCTTGCAAAGACAGCAATAGTAACCTAGACATGCAACATGTAAATTGCACCAAACGTAGGATATTTATGAGTAGTTAATAACATAAGAGGCAAAGCGAAAGTTAAACAACCTGACTGTAAAGACAGCAGAAGTAACATGGACATGCAACATGGGCAAGGCATCAAATGTAGTAATAAAACGTGCTAGGCTAAACGTAAACATTTAGCCTGCGCACTGATAACCACATAAATGTAACCATAGTAAGCAACATAACTGTGCAGCCAAGTCCAGGTATAAAGTACTGTAATAAATTAATAAATTTTCGAGGGGCGTCGATGACCTAACCTGTACCTGTGGCGCCTACCGACAGCCGTACTTACCGTACCCGTGACGGTACTTAGCTGGGCGTGCGCGGCGGGAACAGCGCCGTCTGCGCCTTCAGCTGCTGGGTCGTCAGTGGGGACCACATCTACCAGGACAACAGCGGCCGGGACAGGCCAGGAGCTGCTGTAGCAATGGGTGAGTCAACTTCATCAACTTGACTTGATCCCCAGGGGTTGTGTTCAGCTGGAACACAACCAGCTGTGGCAGCAGGTGCAGAGACATCGGCAGCATAACATAATGGTTAATTGGAACCATAAATAACTAAATAATGCCGGGCAACACCAGCCAGACTTAAGTCTGGAACAAGTGTCCTTGGACCATATCAGTCGGACACCGGCCGCTGGGCCATCAGCTGCTGGATCATCATATGGGGCCACTTCAGCCGGAACTTCAGTGGGCGGGGTTGGCCCGCAGTGGACATGCACAGCTGGAACACAACCAGCTGTGGCAGCAGGTGCAGGGACATCGGCAGCATAACATAATGTTTAATTGTAACCATAAATAACTAAATAATGCCGGGCAACACCGGCCAGACTTAAGTCTGGAACAAGCGTCCTGGGACCACATCAGTCGGAACACCGGCCGCTGGGCCGTGCCCCATAGCAGCTGGGCCATCAGCTGCTGGATCATCATATGGGGCCACTTCAGCCGGAACTTCAGCGGACGGGTTGGCCCGCAGGGGACATGCACAGCTGGAACACCATCAGCGGGTCGTCGGCAGCACAACATAATGGGTAACTCAGAACCATAAATAACTAAATGAAGCCGGGCAACTCCGGCCAGACTTAAGGTATGGAATGAACGGCCTGGGACCACCTCTGCTGGGCCATCAGCTGCTGGATCATCATCTGGGGCCACATCAGCCGGGACTTCAGCGGGCGAGGTTGGCCCCCAGGGGACACGTTCAGCTGGGACACCACCAGCTGGGCCTTCAGCTGCTAGGTCATCGTCAGCATAACATAATGGGTAATTATGCACCATAAGTAACTGGTTAAAATTAGCGTGTTTGCAAATTGAGTAATGGCTACAACAATTAATTAATAAGAACAGTCCAAATAATAAGGGAGTAATTATAAGCCGCTGGATCGGGCCCCATGGCAGCTGGGCCGTCAGCTGCTGGGTCATCATCTGGGCCACAACAGCCAGGACGTCGCGGGCGGGGCTGGCCCACAGGGGACGCGCTCAGCTGGGCCACCACCAGTGGGCCGCGGCAGCGTAACATAATGGGTAATTATTAACCATAAAGAACTGGGTGAAATTGCGGTTTAAATAATTGATGATAAGCCACGAACGAATAATGAAATCAATCAAGCAAATGATAGATGATTAATTTAGGCCAAGGTCAGCGGCAGGAAACACATCCGCCAGACCGACAGGAGCATCAGCTGAGCCGGCGTCAGTAGCTGGGCATGGCCCCCCCAGTGGCCGTGCTCGGCTGGAACACCACCAGCCGGGCCACCAGCTGCTGGGCCAACGCCAGCATAACACATGGGTAAGCTGGAGCCTTAAATAACTGGTTAAGGGGGCATATTTGCATAATTGATTAATATCCACTACGATTGATGAAGATAGACAATATTTAAATGAATAGAATATAAGGCCATGAGGCATCGGCAGGGAACACCTCCACCGGGCCGACGGGAACATCCGCTGAGCCGACGTCAGCAGCTGGGCTTTTCCCCCAGGGGACGTGCTCGGGTGGGATACCACCGGCCGGGCCAGCAGCTGCTGGGGCATCGGCTGCATAACATAATAGGTACATAGTAACCATAAATAACTGGTTAAAATATGTGTGGGAATATTTGTTGAATGGCCACAACGAGTAAATAAATTAACAATGAGAATTAATGTCATGGGTCATCGGTCAGCCTCCACCACATCGCTTCCTAATGCATTCCATTTGTCAACCACTCTGACACTAAAAAGTTCTTTCTAATATCTCTGTGGCTCATTTGGGCACTCAGTTTCCACCTGTGGCCCCTAGTGCGTGTGCCCCTTGTGTTAAACAGCCTGTCTTTATCAACCCTGTCGATTCCCCTGAGAATCTTGAATGTGGTGATCATGTCCCCCCTAACTCTTCTGTCTTCCAACGAAGTGAGGTTTAATTCCTGTAGTCTCTCCTCGTAGCTCATACCTCTCAGCTCGGGTACTAGTCTGGTGGCAAACCTTTGAACCTTTTCCAGTTTAGTCTTATGCTTGACTAGATATATGGACTCCATGCTGGAGCCGCATACTCCAGGATTGGTCTGACATATGTGGTATATAATGTTCTGAAAGATTCCTTACACAAGTTTCTAAAGGCCGTTCTCCATTCTAAAGGACCCGTTCTAAAGGTCCATTCAGGCTTGTTAGCATTTGTGTTCCTCATGTGTGCCCCAAAGAATGAGGTGATTTGATAACACACAGTTCTAAAGGCTGTGTGTGTGTGTGTGTGTGTGTGTGTGTGTGTGTGTGTGTGTGTGTGTGTGTGTGTGTGTGTGTGTGTGTGTGTGTATGTGTGTGCGTGTGCATGTGTGTGCGTGTGCGTGTGTGTGTGTGTGTGTACTCACCTATATGTGTCTGCAGGATCGAGCATTGACTCTTGGATCCCGCCTTTCGAGCATCAGTTGTTTACAGCAATGACTCCTGTCCCATTTCCCTATCATACCTGGTTTCAAAATTATGAATAGTATTTCAATCCCTCTGAGTATTTTATACGTTCCTATCATGTCCCCTCTCTCCCTTCTTCTTTTTAGTGTCGTAAGGCACAGTTCCCTCAGGCGCTCCTCATACCCCACCCCTCGTAGCTCTGGGACGAGTCTCGTTGCAAACCTCTGAACCTTTTCCAGTTTCATTATATGCTTCTTCAGATGGGGACTCCATGATGAGGCGGCATACTCTAAGACTGGCCTCACGTAGGCAGTGTAAAGCGCCCTAAATGCCTCCTTACTTAGGTTTCTGAATGATGTTCTAACTTTTGCCAGTGTAGAGTACGCTGCTGTCGTTATCCTATTTATATGTGCCTCAGGAGATAGATTAGGTGTTACGTCCACACCCAGGTCTCTTTCGCGCGTCGTCACAGGTAGGCTGTTCCCCTTCATTGTGTACTGACCCTTTGGTCTCCTATCTCCTAGTCCCATTTCCATAACTTTACATTTGCTCATGTTGAATTCCAGTAGCCATTTCTCTGACCATCTCTGCAACCTGTTCAGGTCCTCTTGGAGGATCCTGCAATCCTCATCTGTCACAACTCTTCTCATCAACTTTGCGTCATCCGCAAACATCGACATGTAGGACTCTACACCCGTAAACATATCGTTAACATATACAAGAAATAGAATTGGTCCCAGTACCGATCCTTGTGGTACTCCACTTGTTACTGTTCGCCAGTCCGACTTCTTGCCCCTTACCGTAACTCTTTGGCTCCTTCCTGTTAGGTAGTTCCTTATCCATGCTAGGACCTTTCCCCTTACCCCCGCCTGCCTCTCAAGTTTGAACAGCAGTCTCATGTGCGGTACTGTATCAAAGGCTTTTTGGCAGTCCAGAAATATGCAGTCTGCCCAACCATCTCTGTCCTGTCTTATCCTCGTTATTTTATCATAGAATTCCAGAAGGTTTGTTAGGCACGATTTCCCTGTCCAGAACCCATGTTGATGTTTGTTCACAAACCTAACGTTCTCCAGGTGTGCAACCAGTCGTAGCCTAATTATTCTTTCCAGTATTTTACAGAGGATGCTTGTCAGTGATACAGGTCTATAGTTAAGTGCCTCCTCCCTATCGCCTTTCTTGAAGAGCGGCACGACATTCGCCTTCTTCCAGCAACTGGGCAATTTTCCCGACATAAGTGACTCATTAAAGATCATTGCCAGAGGCACGCTGAGGGCCTGCGCCGCTTCTTTTAGTATCCACGGTGATACTTTGTCTGGTCCTGCAACTCTAGATGCATCTAGAGTTGTCAACTGTTTCATTACCTCCTCTGCTGTCACCTCTATATCTGCTGGCTGGAAAAATACAAAGGAATTCTCTGAAAGAAAAACATACACAAAAAACAAAACAAAAAAAACACAGGGAAGTAAATAAATTGGACACGGAATATTTAATGTCACAGGAGAACCTAAAAAAAAATAACTAAAGCATGACATTTGGTATGGCTTCCTGCGGCTCAGATGAATGTTACTCAGGCAAGCGGGACAGAGCGTCGGCTATCACGTTGAGCTGGCCCGGTAGGTGGATAATAGATAGATTAAAGTCCTGTAGGTACAATGCCCACCTGAGGATGCGTTTATTTTTCTGCTTCATCTGATTCATGAAAACTAATGGGTTATGGTCCGTGTACACTTCCACTATATTACCTGTGAGGTAAACTTCAAACTTTTTGCAAGTTAGCACTAGCGCCAACGCCTCTTTTTCTATCACCGAATAATTGCGCTGCGCCTTGTCAAATTTCACAGAGTAATAATATACTGGGTGTTCCACTTTATCATCCCCAGTTTGCAACAACACTGCACCAGCACCCGAGTCAGACGCGTCAACTTGAATTTTAAACGGACGGTCGAACCTTGGACTAGCAAGCACTGGGGCGGAAGCTAAGATCAATTTCAAGTTTTTAAATGCCTCTGCACAGTCCGATGACCACTAAATTTAACGGCCTTCCGCAACAAATCTGAGAGGAGTGGCCACACTGGAAAAGTTCTGACAAAAGCGTCGGTAGTACGCACACATACGATAAATCGTTGAATGTCCTTTTTAGACCTGAGCACTGGATAGTCCAGAATGGCACTGATTTTATCTTGCCGAGGTAACACTTTCCCTTGGCCCACTTCATAACCGAGGTACATCACTGTGCCTTGGCCAAAATGACACTTTTTAGCATTTAAGGTTAGATTTGCGTGTTTCAACACTGTAAACAACTGGCGTAACCTAGCTATGTGGTCAGCCCAATTAATATCAAAGAGCACAATATCATCTAAATACGCCCGACAATTTGGCACATTAGCGAGCAAAGAGTTCATTAGCCTCTTGAACGTGGCAGGGGCATTATGCAAGCCGAATGGTAACACTTGATACTCAACACACCCTCGGGTGTCACAAACACCGTTAGTTGTTTAGCGTGTTCAGTGAGCGGGATTTGATAGTACCCTCTCGAGAGATCGAATTTAGTCACATACGTGGCGTTCCCGATTTCGTCGATACAGTCCTCGAGACGTGGCAACGGATAGGCATCCACTATGGTCACCTTGTTGAGCTGCCGATAATCGGTGCATAATCGCCAGGAGCCGTCTGGTTTGGGGACCAAAAGGCAAGGCGAGCACCAAGAGCCCTGGCTCTGCCTGATGAGGCCGTGCTGGAGCAAGAAGTCGACCTCCTACGGACGATGGCCTTCTTTTCCGGACTCATCCGATAAGGTTGAAGGCGAATGGGGGTGTAGTCCGTCAACTCGACATCATGGTAAATGGCATCAGTCTGGGTCGGGACCTCCCCGAACAGACTGGAGAATTCGTCAAGCAACGACTGCACCTCGTCACGTTGGGACATCTGCAAATGGGACAGTCCCTCCTCCACAGCATTCACAGAACTAGAATTATTGAGAATGAGATTGTTGGGTCCCCAGAACAATCATCCCCTCTCTCACTGGAAATGGAAACATTGGTTAGTGCAATGGGCCTGGAGCCCTGGAACTTCTTCAGCCGATTCACGTGTACGAGCATTACACTGTTTACGCTTATCAGAGTGTCTCACTTTGTACGTAAGGCCCAGTCTTCTCTGTAACAATGTAGGGGCCCTCGTACTTGTGGGACATAGTGCTATCAACATCAGAGGCGAGCAAAGAGACTGTTCAACACGCTTCCACTACACATAAGGGACATAACTGGCAAACCCCCTCACAGTGTTCAAGAGAGAACTGGATAAGCACCTCCAAAGGATACTGATCAACCAGGCTGTGACTCATAGTCAGGCTGCGAGCAGCCGCGTAACAGGATGGTTGATCAGTCCAGCAACAGGAGGACTGGTCGATGACCGGGCGCGGGGACGATAAGCCCCGGAGCACCTCAAGGTATCTGTGGTGTCTGTGTATAGCTGAGATAGTCTTGGTAGTAAGTTGATGTAAAGTCATTCCTGGTTACTGACTTTAATAATAATAAACGATTACATGATAGAGTAGCTCCCAAGCTTGGCAGGCGTCCTGTGTGCTGTTTACCTTTCTCTCTAGTGGCGTCCAGCCGCCGCACATAGAAAACGGATGGTACCATTTTCTGTGAACATGACATCCCTCCTTTTCTTTAAAAGAATGAATACAGGATGTCTACCATGCTTGTAGCACAAAGCAAAGTTATTGACACAAAGTAAGTTATTATTAACATATCAAGAGATATTGCATACATTTAACATTAATTAACACACAAAGAATTTAAACAATCTTTCACAAAGGATTTCAATGTAAAAATACATATGCAATGTTAACAACATGAAAGAAACTGTAATACAAAGTTACAAAATATTGAATGAGAGATCTGCATTATTCAAACAATATTAAATTTAGTTTAGCATAACAGTAAATACTTTGCATTACATAGGAACACAATTAATCATCAAATCGTGTAGGGCGTTTAACATGACGTTTAGGACGAGAGTCCTTAAGTACAGGAATATCCCTCGATGAATTGTTTATCGAGTTATAACTCATTTTTTCTTTTTCTTTTGCACGACTTTGCACTTCATCATTTTCTACACTATTTGGAATCACTTTGAAATAAGCCATATTACGTGTTATACTATGATCTCTATTACTCGCTGTTACCATAGTTCCTTTTACACTAATCACTTTATATGGTTTTGTATCATACGGCATATCTACTTTCCCTCTTTTTTCTTTTTAACGAGAACAGTATCTCCAACCTTTATGAATGTTCCTTTGCACGTTGATCATGAGCAATTTTCATTTTGCCCTTGGCTAGTGCATCCTTCTGAGCGAGACGTTTATCCGTTACCTTGGCTGGCATGACAGTAGTGCGATTCTCATAGGACGTCCAAATAAAAGTTCGCCAGGCGACTTGCCCAGTGTTCCATGCGGTGTTGCACGGTAGTTCCTGAGAAAAGCATACATAGCTTGTTTCCAGGATCGTCCTTCGGCATGAGCACAGCGTACAGCTTTCATGAGAGGTTGCATGAATCTCTCTACTTCTCCATTTGCTTGAGGATGTAGTGGCATCACACGGCGGTGTTTGAATCCAATATGCTCAGCAAAGTTGACGAAGTCTTGTCCATTAAATGGCGGTCCATTGTCGTCGTCTTGACAACTTCAGGAATGCCAAAGTTTGAAAAGATCTTGTCGAGTTTCGGGATGACAGCCTTTGCAGATGTGGAAGTGATGATTTCTACTTCTGGATAACGTGAGTGATCATCAATGACTACCATCAAGTACTCTCCAGTTGGTAGCGGTCCACAGAATCCATCGATACTTCCATCCATGGTGCAGCAGGTAGTGGTGAAGGTTGTAGAGGTGTTGGTCTTGAGTATCCACTGCAGTTGGCAAGGGACACAGGCATCATGCATGTCCTTAGCTTGACGATCAATGCCAGGAAACCACACCTTTTCTCGTAGCAGCTGTTTGGTCCTTACAAGACCTTGGTGTCCTTGATGTGCAAGCTTCAGAGCACGTTGCTGGAGAACAGCTGGAATGACGATACGAGTACCTCGCAGCACGGTGTCGCGTTGTTGCGTAACACTTAATTCTGTCTGGATGCGTTCAAGTGCTTTGAATGCATCTTGGTCAACTCCTGAGGGTGATGCGTGGAAACTTTTTCTTAGTCAATGCATCCACTGTTGCTTGCAGAGTTGGGTCCTCTAGGGTTGCAGTACGGATTTCATCAAGAGTGAGAGCCTTAGGGACTGCATCACAGGTTACAGAGTGTACATATCCTCGGCAACTTGCTGATGCTTGGGATGGTGAAACTGTTGGCAGGATGTCGACTGATGTAATCAGCGGGATTGCCTGCACCTGGCTTGTATTTCACCGTAAAGTTGGTGGTTGCAGACGAAGAGCCCATCTCTCATGCGAGCTGGTGGTTTGGACTTTGATTATTGAAGATGGTCTCCAACGGTTTGTGGTCAGTGACTATCGGGTAAAGGGTGCACCAAGCAGATACACATTAAAGTGTTCACAGCCCATACAAGAGCAAGAGCTTCCTTCTCTGTCTGACTGTNAATACTAAATTAGACTTGGTAAGTTTCTTTATCTCTACCAATGAAGGTTCCATTGCCAGTCTCTGCATTTCAATGACATCACTAAAAATTTTAGCTCCTAGCCACAGAAAAAATTAAAAAATAAAATTGGAAAAAAACAAAAATTTGCAAGGCCCCTAACACAAGGCCACACCAACCTTAATCGTGAAGGGATCTAGCTGGGTGTCCAGTCAGTGCAAAGAATGTCCTACGCCAGATGAGCTGGACCCTAGGCTAGCACACAACCGTTCTGCGGAAACAAGAATTTTTTAGTTTTGGCACTCAAAAATCTAATTTTTTACAATACTAAAGTTCATCCCGGACAAGCCAACCACTTGTTACGAGTAATGGTGGACTTGCTATGGGGGAACTGGTATTATTAAGGGGTAAGGGTAGTTAGAATACAGAGGTATCACATATGGGAGAACTAAAAGGCCCGGCCCTCAACGTAAATTATCCACAGTAATAATAACTTGCTACTAGACCCTGTTATACTAGAGGTTGATCGTTGCACTCCCACACAGGAAGAAGGGATACTCTGTTCTAGCTTATTTATTAACCCCTTAACAATCCCCCATATACATTCACACCAATAACAATAATTATAATAACTTTACCACACTATCGTACGTTAAAAGCCTTGGTCCACATAAGCAGGATACAAGGGGTTACACTGAATACAAGCTAGGGTAAAGCTCTACTGTTGAATCACTTGAAGTTAGAGTCAGCTTAGGGTAAGGGGACCACGTGGTTCCAATGGGACCCCCTTTAGAATAACTAGTAAGATAAACACTTAAAAACACCTACTACACCCCAAGTATACTACTCTACACATAGAACATGGGTATGCCAGATAATACACAATAATGAGCACAGTATATACTTATCTAGAGCAGGACACAGAAATAAAGAAACGAAAAGGAAGGGTAGGAGGTTCCGGTCCACACGACGCCAGCTGAGAGAAGACCGCCTCAGTGCAGATCAGCCTCCCGCATTCGTGTGGTGTCGGGAAGAGCCTAATTGATCGTACAGCTATACACATTAAAACATCTTCCCCTATGCCTCATATTGTTACTTTACTCGTTCTAAGGATAGTTAATCTTATAACAATGTTACTTAATCCACAACAAGTTCAAGAGTTTGAATGCTCTTTGAGAAACAAGAATAGTCTTACGTCTGGCAGGGAAGATACCTTACCTTGATACCTTGAGGTGCTTCCGGGGCTTATCGTCCCCGCGGCCCGGTCATCGACCAGGCCTCCTGGTTGCTGGACTGATCAACCAGGCTGTTGGACGCGGCTGCTCGCAGCCTGACGTATGAGTCATAGCCTGGTTGATCAGGTATCCTTTGGAGGTGCTTATCCAGTTCTCTCTTGAACACTGTGAGGGGTTTGCCAGTTATGTCCCTTATGTGTAGTGGAAGCGTGTTGAACAGTCTCGGGCCTCTGATGTTGATAGAGTTCTCTCTCAGAGTACCAGTTGCACCTCTGCTTTTCAATGGGGGTATTCTGCACATCCTGCCATGTCTTCTGGTCTCATGTGATGTTATTTTGTGTGCAGGTTTGGGACCAGCCCCTCTAATATTTTCCACGTGTAAATTATTATGTATCTCTCCCGCCTGCGCTCAAGGGAATACAGATTTAGGCTCTTAAGTCGGTCCCAATAGTTTAGATGTTTTACCGAGTGGATTCTAGCAGTAAAGGACCTCTGCACGCTCTCCAGGTCAGCAATTTCACCAGCAGTGAAAGGGGCTGTCCTTGTGCAGCAGTACTCCACTCTAGAGAGCACAAGCGTTTTGAAAAGTGTCATCATCGGTATAGCATCTCTAGTGTGAAAAGTTCTTGTTATCCAACCTGTCATTTTTCTTGCAGTTGTGACGGCTACTTTATTGTGTTCTTTAAAGGTAAGGTCTTCCGACATGAGTACACCCAGATCCTTTACATTGCCTTTTCGTTCTATGTTATGATTTGCCTGAGTTTTGTACGTGGTTTCCGTTTTTATATTTTCATTTTTTCCATAGCGCATGAGCTGGAACTTGTCTTCGTTAAACACCATATTATTTTCTGTAGCCCATAGAAAGACCTGATCTACATCTGACTGTAGGTTCGCCGTGTCCTCTATGTTGCCTACTCTCATGAAGATCCTAGTGTCATCTGCAAAGGATGATACAGTGCTATAGGTTGTGCTCTTGTCTATGTCCGATATGAGGATGAGAAAAAGTACTGGAGCAAGCACAGTACCCTGGGGGACTGAGCTCTTAACGGTTGACGGGTTGGATTTTATTTTGTTGACTATTACACATTGGGTTCTGTTGGTCAGGAAATTGTAGATCCATCTGCCTACTTTTCCGGTAATTCCTTTTGAGCGCATTTTATGGGCAATAACACCATGGTCACATTTATCAAAAGCTTTTGCGAAATCTGTGTAAATTACATCAGCGTTTTGTTTGTCTTCCATAGCATCTAATGCCATATCATAGTGGTCCAGCAACTGCGACAGGCAAGAGCGCCCTGTTCTGAAACCATGTTGTCCGGGTTATGGAGATGCTGTGATTCCATGTATTTTGTGATCTTACTTCTTAGCACTCTCTCAAAATTTTTATGATGTGCGATGTTAGTGCTATCGGTCTGTAATTTTTTGCCTCTGCCTTATTTCCTCCTTTATGAAGTGGTGCTATCTCTGCTGTTTTTAGTATATCAGGAATAACGCCAGTATCTAGGCTTTGTCTCCACAGAATGTGAAGGGCCTGCGATAGTGGTTTTTTACAGTTCTTGATGAATATGGAGTTCCAAGAATCCGGGCCTGGTGCGGAGTGCATAGGCATACTGTTTATGGCTTCTTCAAAATCCAGTGGGGATAGGGTGACGTCTGATATATGATTTGATGTTGGTATCATATCCATGAAAAATTCATTTGGGTTATCGATCTTTAGTGCGTTTAATGGCTCGCTGAAGACAGAGTCGTATTGCTTCCTCAGTAGCTCGCTCATTTCTTTGTTGTCATCGGTGAAAGTTCCATCTTCCTTTCGCAGGGGCCCGATACTAGATGTGGTTTTTGATCTTGATTTTGCATAGGAGAAAAATATTTCGGGTTTCTCTCTATTTCACTGATGGCCTTTTGCTCTCTTTCCCTCTCCTGCGTTTTGTATGATTCTTGTAGCTTGAGTTCAATTTTTCCTATTTCGCTACCTAACCTTCTTCGCCGTTCCTGAGATAGGGTGCGACTCTCAAGTTGTACCGCGATTCGTTTTCTTCGCCTATATAGGGAACGACGTTCTCGTTCCAATCTGCATCTCTTCCTCTTTTTTCTTAGGGGGATGCGGTTTGTACATATTTCTAGTGCTACTGAGCTTATTTTTTCCAGGCACTGGTTCAGGTTCGCATTTCCTAGCTGTTCTTCCCAGTTTATTTCTGTGAAGTCCTGGTTTATTTGCTCCCAGTTTATCTGTTTATTATTGAAGTTGAATTTGCTGAAATCTCCTCCACCGGGAATCTGGACTGGTTTTGAAGGTCTATTCCCCATGGTTGTCATAACTTCAATTAAGTTGTGATCTGAGTAACAGGTATTTGTAATCATTATGTTCCTGATCAATTCATCATTATTAGTGAAAATGAGGTCCAGCGTGTTCTCCTTCCTGGTTGGTTCTACTATTTGCTGGTTTAAGGCAAACCTGTCGCACATCCGTAGCAGGTCATTTGCATGTGCCTGTTCATTAAGGCTACTTCCTGGTATTCTTTCTGATATTACTGTATTAGCCAGGTGCTTCCATTTCAGGTGCCGTAGGTTGAAGTCCCCAAGCAGGATGATGTTCGGAGCTGGATTTGTGAGGTTTTCCAAGCAGTGTTCTACTTTCATTAGTTGGTCTTTAAACTGCTGAGGGTTTGCCTCCGGTGACTTATATACAAGGACAATAACTACATTTATAATCTCTATTTTGATTATCAGCACTTCCACCATATCATTTGAGGTGTTTAGCAGCTCAGTACAGATGAGTGTGTCTTTGATGTATAGGCTGACCCCACCCTGAAGCCGGTGTTTCCTATCACATCTGAAAAGATTGTACTCTGAGATCCATATTTCACCATCATGGTAGTCCTTTGTGTGGGTTTCTGTTAGGGCTGCAAACACTGCATTTGCCTCATGAAGGAGACCATCTATAAAGTGAACTTTGTTGGATTTGCGTGTTTTTATACCTTGAATGTTGGCAAATATAAATGATGTTATCGTGGTAGTGGAAGTGCTGGATGCCTTACTTGGTGTTAATATCTGAGGCTCTGGTAGGGGGCCACTGTGTTTGCGTCCAGGGTGTGTTGTTTTCGAAGTGATTCGTCCAGTTTCGGTAGTGGGGCGAGTGTTGTGTGGTGTAGTACCTGTGTTTGTTGGTAATGTGTATTCCAGACTTGTGGGTATCTCCCTTCCCCTCTGTAATCCTGTGGTGGTTCCATCTGACTGTTCCTCTCTCTTATATTTTCTGCTCTGTTTCTGCCTTCCTCTAAAAAATTGCCAGTAGTGTCATACTGATCTTCCCGTCTATAACGTTGTGTACCTCTCACGTGGAATTCCGGACACTGAAGATTGTAGCATTTTTTGTCCCTAATTGAAAATTGACATAATTTGGGGTGGAAGTATCTACACCCTGTTCCAAAACGGCATGTACCCCTCGCCAACATGTTCCTGCATTTTCGAGGATGCAGAAAATGGCATTTTGTTCCTAATTTTCCATATTTGCATATTCCTTTAGCGTAGAATTTGCAAATGTGTTCCGGTTTTGCGTTTTTCAAGGTATTTATATCTGTGTCTGTCTTGTCTACCTCTTTATTGGAGCCATCTCCGCTTTTCGTCCCAATTCCTTCATTTATGCACTCTGTCTCACTGTTGCTCACATCGTTTATATTACCTGACTCTGCAATAATGCTGCTATTATGTACTACAATACCCTCTTCCTCCACATTACTGCTGCGGTTCTCTAAACTATCTGTTCCTGGGTTTTGGTCGTTAACCAATGTTGTCTTTTCCCAGTCTGCATATATCACTGGTAGCTTGTCTGTGAATGGTAATCTCTGTGACTCGGGAATGTTTTTCATCAGTTTAGTTATGTTCTCTAACATTAATCTGTCATCTTTGCAGACCCAGTAAATTCCTTGCCTTTTTGTGCATCCTGGAGATACTTCTGTACAGCCCAGGTGAAATCTCATGTTACAGATGCAACATGTTACGCCTACATTACGTTTTCCCAGTACTCCCGAGCACTCGCCACACCTCTCCATTTTCTGATGTATTATTGTATTTGTGGTTTACTGTGTGGATCACTTGTTGATGTCAGTCCTTCTAACTCTTTATAAAGTTATATGTATATTTTTTATATATTTAATATTTATAATACTATATGTATACCGTATATTTGTAATATTATGTATGTTATTTTGTTCAAACTTTATGGCAGGTACTTAGCGTAGGGTAGCGAAGCTGGTCCCCGGTGCGGTACAGGTGACCTCTTGTCGTCCCAGGTTGATGTCACGAGTTTCCAGCTACTCGATTTATAACACTGATTTATTCTTTGCTTGTATTCTTACAAGGGATTTTCCACCTAATTTCCGGCTTGCAATGGTATTCACTCACTTTATTGCTAATTATTAGATTCACATTTCCATAGTACACTATATGATTTCCGTATTTTATCCCTGTGGGACGTGCCCTGGGGTAGGCCTCGCTTGGCTTGTGGAAACAGCCTACTGATGCCGCCTCTTGCCACTATTCTATATTTCTAACATTCTATATTTATAATATTCTATGCACGATTTTCCTTCGCTTCCAACTTATATGTTGTTGTGGTACCCGTTCCACTTCACTGTTCCACGAATCACCGCGCACAAATTCAAACAAATTCAGTGAGTACAAATACACAAATCACAATACAAGAATCCCATATAACATTGCAGGTTAATATAGTAAGCACAGCATATAAGTACTACACTCTTGGGGCAAAATTCTTGTAGCTCCTAAGTATACTGTCTATCATACTATTATCACACATCCAAAGAATTTGATGTGGTACACTACTTATTTCCTTATTTCTATAGTTATCAATAAGTTGACACTCTCATTCATACATAATGTTCTAAGGTGTGGGCGTGCGGTATACTACATAATTTATACTCCTTACCTTTTTCACTGACATCAACACCGTATTGCCAGATATATTTGTATCCTAATCTTAATCTCATGTAAATTGAATCCTTCCGAGTAGACTTTCCTTTACCATAGGTAAAGGACGAGTTTGTATTTATTATTGGATAATTCTTAAGTGTGGTACCTGTCAACACTGTCTACCATTGCCATTCTCTTTACCATTTCTTCACCCTCTTGGATCATCTTGATTCTTGTTTTTATTTGTTTCAAGGTTAACTGACATACAACATCAACAAGAGGTTTTTTTTCCGTGGCTCTCTTCGCTATCACATCAACTACCTCATTCAACAGTATTCCCACATGTGAAGGGATCCACATGAATCTTACTTTATACCCAATTTTTTCTAATTTCTTAACATTCTCTCTACACGCTATCATAATATTCTGGTATACTGGGCGTCTGCTATTTAAAGACTCAAACGTTCCTCTACTGTCAATATAGAAGCAAGCATTTTTACCACATTTGATTACTTCCTGTAATCCTGCTAATACACCTTGGAGTTCAGCCTGCGTTAAAGAGACATTAATTGCCAGTTAAGCGGCGTCCAATAACAGTATCTATAGTGCCGATGTCAGTGTACTCCCTGCTCAAGACTCCACATCCTGCCTTCCCATCCCTAGCTACTGACCCATCACAATATACATGTAGAGTGTTTTCTGTAGGTAATTTTCTAATTATACAATCATATGCTGCCCTCAGCTCTCCTATTTCGTACATGCTTTTTTTCTTTTGCAAGGGAATAATTACTACATCTACATTACAATCCTCCCATGGTGGTGTGAATTGTCTCTTAGGCACAGCAATACACTCTGTAATAACATCATACCTTATAACATTAGAACATAAGGTATTCATATATGTTCTCTTCATCATACATTGTTCATTACTTCCCACCTTTTCACCCCTCATTAATCTAATGGCAAAGACTATATTTATCTCTGAAATTCTATTCCCCAATACTCTTCAGATTCAACTCCATCCTCATTATCTCAATCAGCATTTTTTTTTTTTTTTTTTAGATGTATACAAGCCACTAGTACGCGTTGCGCAAGTTTCAGCCCCGCTCCTGTGCCAGGTAAGTCCATCTCGGGCTCACCATAGCCCGTGCTACTTGGACTTCTTTGTTCCTAGTAGCTAAATCTTAAACAACAACATTAGCGTTGCGTTTCGGGCAAGTCCTTAATCCTATGTTCCCTGGAATACGACCCGCACGAAGAATCGTTTTCACAAACAAGTACCCATTTTACTGTTGAATTAAACAGAGGCTACAGTTAAGGATTTGCACCCAGTAAATCCTCCCCGGCCAGCATTGTGGCTACCTCGACAGTTGCAACAAAATAGGACGATTTTTTTCACTTTTTTCAATCTTGACTCTACACTCTCGCGAGTCGTGTTTCTTGCCACAACCTGACACCTGGGGTCAAACTGGCATTTCCATGTCATATGTCCCCAACGAGAACACTTCATGCATAATATGGGCTCCTCAATGTATTTTGCAACTTTCCTGTAGCCTAGTCCTTGCACAAAAATTCTTTCCGGCGCCTCACCCTTTACCAAGGTGTAATGAACTCTGAATCTCCTCATTGTAATCTCTATAACATCTTCTGCTGACTGCCATGTACCATTGCTA
This sequence comes from Procambarus virginalis, assembly GCA_020271785.1. NCBI lineage: Eukaryota > Metazoa > Arthropoda > Malacostraca > Decapoda > Cambaridae > Procambarus > Procambarus virginalis. Next base: position 29,463 of record WNGS01005853.1, read on the forward strand.
TATTGTAATCATTCATTGTACTCTGTGATCGTCTCTCTGACCACTGTATAATTCTCTTACTCTCTTCACTCAATACCCCAGCTTAACACTGTTACAGTCCAGTATGACCCCTCACTGGACTGCCACGAAAATAAACTGAATATTAAATGAGGACATAACAAGGACGTTATTTCTTATACTTAAATATATTAACACTGCCACCACCTTCCATACATAAATGAATGTGTCTATAATTATTGGTCCCCAGGAAGGAAGGGACTCAATAATCAGGGAACTCAACGGACAAGTAATTGAATCTGAATGGATTAATACTTTAGTCTTACTGAACTGAACAGGAGATTCTCGATCGACTTTATTATTCATTAGATGGAGAAACGCAGGGGAATTTCTAGCATGCAAATGAAAATCACAAGAATGAATAACATAGTCAATAATCAAAAGAGACAGATAACTCACCAAAATGACATTAACATTATTTTATTATTGAAACTGTATATTTAAATCACAATTGAAATATAGCCTACTCTGAATAACACGAGGCAATGGAAATGTAATACCAATATACAAGAACATAGGAGCACAACTACCTTCAATACTGCAGCTTGCCAAATGATGTTGATTGGCTGCCAGCAGGTCAAATGACCTGCACCCAAGTTGAAGTCCCCAGACACACTAACTCTTCTGTCTTAAAAAACGCTTACCAGTGGAACAGGCTCCACCCCCAAGTTCCTAGGCCTAAATTAACTCCGCCTATCCCAAGCCTATGGCCAATGGATTTAAACATAACTAGGTGATCTAGAAACCGGCCAATGGCATGGCAGGCACTACCCTGAGAGGGCCCCGCCTTCCCAGGCATACATATCTTTAACCAATCCGGAGCAGGCTTGACCATAAGGGTCAATTCCTCTTGACAGAACTCCAAAACTGTGAAGACACCAACGACTTTCTTGAGGTCCTGCTGGCTGAGCACCCACGTGTACTTGAGATCACAAGTTTATAGGCCTTGGGGTACTGTTCTCAATTCGTCACTGACCGGAGGACAGGAGGGCGAGGGGAGCAAGTGGCTCAAGCTGTTTATGACCCCGAGGGTTACCCGTGACGAAAGATAGGGAAGGCCCAAGGGAGGGAAGGGGAAGGGGAAAGGGGGGAAGGGAGAAAGGGGAGGGGGAAGGGGAAAGGGCTAGGGTATGCATACACCATTACAAAGGTAACAACCTGACTTTATTTGTCACCACGAACACTGTTCCTCTTTGCCCATACAACGTTATCATTGTTGAGAAGAAGACAATCAGGATCCAAATAAGTTGGAAACTTAAAAATTATGATCTTTGTATGCAACATACCTTCTTCCAGAGTAACCATCACAACATTCTCAAAACCAACCGTCGTGAGGCGTTCCACGGCCTTTTCTGTCCCAACTGTTATGTAGGGCCGGTGAAGACCCTCCTTGAAGAGTGGTTCATAGCCCAAACACTCCTTAGCCAGACGTACCGTCCACTCCAGCTTTTGGTGGAAGTTCAGTTGGCATGTTGCAGGGAACAACAGCATCTTCCTTCTATTAAATTGCTTTTCTTGCGTCCTGCTGAGTAGGGTTTCATTTTTTGGTCTCTGTTATTTCTTCTTCACTCTTACTGTCTCTGTCTGTGACTATTTCGCCGTTTATTTCTGCTCATTACTACTTCAAACGGCCTGTTATTATCTTGTCTACCCTCCTCACTATCACTTAGGCATACCGCTTCAGCCATTTCCTCTACACTCAAAGGCACTGCCAACAATTGAGACAAATTCACAATATCCAGCTGTAGCACCACGTGCAAAAACGAAGAGTGTGGGGCAATACTCCACCTCCCTGGGATACCTGATCAACCAGGCTGTGACTCATACGTCAGGCTGTGAGCAGCCGCGTCCAACAGCCTGGTTGATCAGTCCAGCAACCAGGAGGCCTGGTTGACGACTGGGCTGCGGGGACGCTAAGCCCCGGAAGCACCTCAAGGTAAGGTAACCTCAAGGTAACCCACCAAGCAGCGGACGCCAAGAGCGCCAACACTGCGACTGCACACGACCGTGGTCCGGTCACAACTGCAAATTTGCAAATGTTGCTACTCAAACCTGAATCTAAATCATTTATATATATTATAAACAACAGAGGTCCCAATACATGCAGAGCCTTGAGGCACTCCACTTACATTTTCCCACTCTGACTTAACTCCATTTATACTACTAACTCTCTGTTTCCTTTGGTATAGTCATGCTTGTTGTTGTTGTTATAGATTCAGCTACTCGGAACAAGTTCCAAGTAGCACGGTCTATGGTGAGCCCGTAACTTACCTGGCACAGGAGCAGGGTAAGTAGCACGGGCTATGGTGAGCCCGTAACTTACTTGGCACAGGAGCGGGGTAAGTAGCACGGGCTATGGTGAGCCCGTATTGGACTTACCTGGCACGGGAGAGGTGCTGTGAGCGTATGCGTGTGTGTGTGTGTGTAATTACCTAAGTGTAGTTACAGGATGAGAGCGACGCTCGTGGTGTCCCGTCTTCCCAGCACTCTTTGTCATATAATGCTTTGAAATTAATGACGGTTTTTGCCTCCACCACCTTCTCACTTAACTTGTTCCAACCGTCTACCACTCTGTTTACAAAAGTGAATTTTCGTATGTTTCTCCGGCAGCTTTGTTTCGTTAGTTTAAATCTATGACCTCTTGTTCTTGAAGTTCCAGGTCTCAGGAATTCTTCCCTATCAATTTTATCGATTCCTGTTACTATTTTGAACGTAGTGATCATATCGCCTCTTTTTCTTCTATCTTCTAGTTTTTGCAATATTTAATGCCTCTAACCTCTCCTCGTAGCTCTTGTCCTTCAGTTCTGGGAGCCACTTAGTGGCATGTCGTTGCACCTTTTCCAGTTTGTTGATGTGCTTCTTAAGATATGGGCACCATACAACCGCTGCATATTCCAGCTTTGGTCTAATAAAAGTTGTGAACAATTTCTTTAGTATTTCGCCATCCATGTATTTAAAAGCAATTCTGAGGTTAGAAAGTGTAGCATAGGCTCCTCGAACAATGTTCTTAATGTGGTCCTCAGGTGACAGTTTTCTATCTAGAACCACCCCTAGATTCCTTTCTGTGTCAGAATTCTTTAAAGATTTCTCACATAATTTATAGATTGTGTGTGTGGTCTATGTTCTCCATTTCCACATTCCATAACATGGCATTTATTCACATTAAATTCCATTTGCCAAGTATTGCTCCATATACTTATTTTGTCCAGGTCTTCTTGAAGGACATATCAATCATCTAGGTTTCTTATCTTCCCTATTATCTTAGCATCATCAGCAAACATGTTCATGTAATTCTGTATTCCCACTGGTAGATCGTTTATGTAGACAATGAACATTACCGGTGCAAGAACTGGTAATACATACATATATAACATACATATATAAAACGCTGAACTGTAATGCCAATCCTGAGCTCAAAAGCTTCATTGAAGGTTGTAACAGAACCCATGAGCACCACACCAGAAATAAATACAGTTTTGATATTCCAAGAGTATGGCTTAATCAAACTAGAAATGCTCTACAAATCAAGGGACCCAGAATGTGGAATGACCTCCCCATCCATGTTAAAGACTGTACCTCTCTCAACCAGTTTAAGAAAAAACTAAACACTACCTTATAAATTCCCTGTAACCTACCTTACCCCTCTAGTTCAACCCATGTCTGTTATTTTTTTAATCAACGCTGTTTGTCAACCTTTTGTATTTGTGCTGCTTTTTCAGTCATGTTCCCCCCTTTTTTTATCTTTATTTGTATTTGTTCTCAACACATTTTATTCTTTATGCTCTATTAGTATTAAGTTCTAGATATTAATGTTCTTCCTGCCCGAAACGCATTGCGTAATAGTGGCTTTAGGCATTGTATGTACTAGCTCTACCTATAATTCGATCCATTAATGTAACCTCACTTGTATGTATATACCTTACCTGAATAAACATATATATAACTGAACCCTGTGGTACTCCACTCGTGACATTCCTCCAATCCGATACCTTGCCTCTGATTATGGCCCTCATTTTTCTGTCAGTTAGGAAATTTTTCATCCATGTTAGTAGCTTACCTGTCACCCCCTCCAATATGTTCCAGTTTCCAGAACAACCTCTTATGGGGAACTCTGTCGAAAGCCTTTTTAAGTCCAGATAGATGCCGTCAACCCAACCATCTCTTTCCTGTAAAATCTCTGTGGCTCGATCATAAAAACTGAGTAAGTTCGTTACACAGGATCTTCCAGTTCGAAAACCATACTGTCTGTCTGATATTATATCGTTTTCCTCCAGGTGTTCTACCCATTTAGTTTTAATTATTTTTCCAATATTTTTACTATTACACTTGTCAATGATACAGTACATGGTACAGTACATGATATCATTACATGTCAATGATACAATGTGCTTGGGTGTGCGTGCACGTAGACACGTATTACACTTGTCAATGATACAGGTCTATAATTAAGGGGGTCTTCCCTGCTCCCACTTTTGTAGATTGGAACTATGTTAGCCTTTTTCCACACATCAGCTACAACTCTTGTACACAGAGATGCCTGAAAAATCATTTGAAGTGGAATGCTGAGCTCAGGTGCACATTCTCTCAGAACCCATGGTGAAACTCCATCTGGATCAACTGCTTTGTTCTTACTTAGCTTCTTGAGCATTTTTTCCACTTCGTCTCTAGACACCTCTATGTGCTCTATGTTGTTTTCTGGAATTCTTATTGTGTCTGGTTCCCTAAAGATTTCATTTTGTACAAACACATTTCGGAACTTTTCGTTTAGTGTTTCACACATTTTCTTTTTATTTTCCGTGAATCTATTTCCCATTTTCAACCTCTGAATATTATCCTTTACCTGTAATTTGTTGTTTATGAATTTATAGAATAGACCTGGATCTGTTTAACATTTGTCTGCAATCCTTTTTCTGCTCAGGGGAAAAAAGACGCCAGAAGTTTGGGCTCGTTTATTACAAATTGGAGATGGTAAATTAAATTCTGCAGAACATGTAGAAGTAGGAACAAATGTGATCTATCCATGTCTACTGA
>WNGS01005855.1:0-14307 GCA_020271785.1 Procambarus virginalis
TTAAATTCTTGTAAACCACTAGCACGCATAACGTTTTGGGCAAGTCCTTAACTAACAGATAATTTTTAGATAATTAACAGTAAAATTGACAAAAAATGTTTACAGTAAGTAGATATTACAGTAAAATGAAAAAAAAAATTTTTTTTTTACAGGTATATTGCAAGAAATTTTGACACAAAGCGATTAGATTACACAATAATAACAAATACAATAATGAAACAAGGAATATTAGGTACATTAGATAACATTTCAGGGTTATGCATTGGTTCACTCAAGCATAATATGAGGATCATTTCAAGGAATAGTGCAGTAGAATATGCACTCAATACAACAACCATGATATCAGATTATATCTAAGATTACAAGGGTAAAGTAATATGGCTTAGGTACAAATATTGGGGGATTGGGTAGCACTAGATACAGTGTGAAGATAAAGCACAGGTAGAAAACTATGAAGTTGAAATTAGGTACTTTTGGTTTTATTTTGAATAAGGCGAAAGTTGGACAGCTTTTCAAATCATTGGGGAGCAAGTTTCATAGACTAGGTCCCTTTATTTGCATAGTGTTTACACAGATTAAGTTTGACTCTGGGGATATCAGAGATAATTAAAAGTATTTATGTCTGGGTGTGTGAGTATGTGTTCTATTACATTTGTCCAGGAAGAGTTTCAAAACAGGGTTTACACTTAAAAAAATGGGTTTAATAAATGTATTTAACAAGAGAATGTATGAAGTGAATTTTATTTAGCATGTTTAGGGATTTAAACAGGGGAGCTGTGTGTTGTCTGAAAGCAGAGTTTGTTATTGTCCTGATAGCTCTGAATGTCAACCTATGTTTTACTATTATTGAATATTAATTACTTTATTTGTAAAACTGTTGGCATCTACCCTGTAAAATGAGAGAAAAAAAATTATTCCTTGTTTTAGTTAAAATATCTGCTGTTCAATAATCTGATATTTACATTTACCTGATATTTATTAATTAATCTGATATTTACAATCTGATATTACAATTACCTATTGTTCTGTTGCAATTTCTGTTGTGCCATTCTAAATATAAGTACATATTATATTTTTTTATATTTTTCTACTTCAGTTAATTTTTGCTTTATATCTCTGTTTTAAGTCTTAGTTTATTTCCTTCCACATTATGCCTAAAATGCTGTGCATATTAGTGATTTTATGTTTAGTATATGCTTGCTCTACCTAGATATCCAACATTCTTCATGAATCCCATTTGGTATACTGTATACAGTATGTGCATTCCCCTAAATAAATATTATTAAATTCATCAAATGTTAATGTTCTCACATACAGCAGTTATTTTATCCCTGGTAAAACTTTCATCAATGTTAATTCCCCACTTTTTTATCTACACTCTGTAAGTTACTCAATATTACATTACCCATTCTTAATTTACTCTTATTATACTTACCAAAGTTATAGGTTAAATAAGGTTAATGTTACCCAATGTTGAAGTTTAAGTTATTTGATTACTTAGCTTATTTCTTAAATAATAATTTATACAGTAATTAAAATTTATATTAATAAACTTTATATACCCCTAATATGATTGAATCATTGTGATGAAAATGAATGTTGAGGATATCTTTTTGTATGGTGAATACAAAAAAGTATTCTCCATGGTCACAAGTAATGCAGCTTCCAATAAATTAATTTACATTTGCAGCCTTTAAAGTAAAGAAAGATTTCAGCAGCAGTATTACTCTCCTCTCGTTGATGGATTTTTAGGACATTTATGTCTGACTCTGGCAAATTATGTCTACCAAAAATAAATATTAATACAGTACTGTAAATCCAATACAGGCAAACCTTGGTTCTTGAACAGCTCTGAATTTGAACAATTCCACACTAAAAAACTTTTTTTTTAGAAAAAATGCTCAATAGTGAACCTTTGCTCAGCATTCAACATATACACACCTAACAAACGATTCAATTTCCAGTTGCTGTGTTTTAGTACCAAACCCTCACAAAACTTTCTTTGTTAACGTTCTCATGTTTTCTTGGATACTATTTATATTCTTACTGTAAAAACGTTATTATGGCTCCAAGTAAGGTTAGTGATAAGAGCTAAACTCAGTAAAATAATTTCAACCACAAAAAATATGAAAAAAAAGAACCATATCAAAATATGAAAGTGCTGTCGACTTGTTTGTTCTTGCTACTGAATTTTGTGTGCATAAATCTACGATACTAATAAGTGTGTGCTAAATGGGTGTAAGTGCAAAGTTTTCCTGAAAAATATCACCCTCAAATTCAAATGTTTATTCAGGTAAAGTACATACATACAAGGGGTGATACAAATATTGATGAATTTGTAGATAGAGCTAGTACATACAATGCCTAAAGCCACTATTACGCAAAGCGTTTCAGGCAGGAAAAACACTAAAGACTAAAACTTAATACTAATTGAGATTAAAACCGAAATGCTGCCTTTCGGGTTATAACAGACATGGGTTGACATTATAGGGGTAAGGTAGGTTACAGGGAGTTAATTAGGTAGTGCTTAGTTTTTATCTTAAACTGGTCGAGAGCGGTACAGTCTTTAACATGATTGGGAAGGTCATTCCACATTCTGGGTCCCTTGATTTGTAGAGCATTTCTATTTTGATTAAGTCGCACTCTTGGAATATCAAAAAGGTATTTGTTTCTGGTGTGGTGCTCATGGGTTCTGTTACAACCTTCAATGAAGCTTTTAAGGTTAGGATTGGCATTACAGTTCAGCGTTTATATATATATAATACCATGAGAGGATGTGCAGTGACTTAATATCTAACATATTCAGAGATTGAGTAGGGGTACAGAGTGATGTCTGGGGCCAGAGCTGGATATTATCCTAATGGCAGCTTTGTGTTGAGTAATTAGAGGACGTAAATGATTTGGGTAGTAGAACCATAAGCACAAATACCATAATTGAGATAAGGATAGATGAGGGAGTAATAGAGCATCACCAGGGCAGGGCGAGGTACATAATGTCTGATCTTAGAAAGAATGCCAACAGTTTTTGAAAGTTTTTTGATATATTTAGAATGTGTCCCTGGAAATTCAGTTTGTGGTCAGTGAGAACGCCAAGGAATTTGCCATCTACTTGTTACAAACTTGGGTATTATTTATCCTGAGATTTATTTGATTTGAGGATTTATTGCCAAACAGAATATAGAAAGTTTTGTCAATGTTAAGGGTGAGTTTGTTGGCAGTTAGCCAAAGATGGCCTTTATTTAGCTCAGTATTCACTGTGACATTTAGAGCAAGGGGGGTCAGGACTGGAGTAAATGAAGGTTGTGTCGTCAGCAAATAGGATTGGTTTGAGGTGTTGGGAGGCATTTGGAAGGTCATTAATGTAGATGAGAAAGAGGAGAGGGCCAAGTATGCTGCCCTGAGGAACACCAATGTTGATGGGTAGGATGGGAGAAATTGAATTATTTACAGAAACATACTGAAGCCTGTCAGTAAGGTAAGATTTGACGTATTGCAGGGAGTGTCCTCTGACTCCATAATGATGTAATCTAAGAAGAAGGTTTTGGTGGTTGACAGTGTCAAAAGCCTTACGCTGGTTCACAAATAACCCAACAGGGAACTCATTTTTATCAAGAGCTGCATGTTTCAAGTTAATCATACTAATGTATGATTAATAGTTAATCATACTAATGTAAGAGATCTTACATTCAAGTTAATTACAGAGATATTGTGATTATGTGTTAATACATTGTTTACATCATGTGCTGTAAAATATCTGCAATTTTGATAATTAAAGTGATGATTGATGTCAGTAATAACCCTAACAAAGCAGCAGAGAATAAAAATATAACAAACTTGTTGAATGACAATGCTATGTCTTACTTTATAAAAAATTTAAAATGCAGGGGATAAACCAGAATCATTTGACAGATTTCTTGTAAGAAAAGCATCCTGTGAGTCTCATGAGAGAAATAGAAAAAAAGAGTAAGAACCCCGAAAGCACAAATACCTGGCATTTTTATGGAAGAGGACTGCTGGCAAACAATGACTTCCCTCCTCCTTTTCCTTACCACCTTCCACATATGCCATCAACTCTCCTAAATACTGTACTGGTATAGTGAGAATTAATTTGTGTTTACTCCATCTATTTACTGTGGTCTGGAATCGATTAATTCAATTTACATTATTCCTCATGGGAAAAAAGTATTCGGTATTAGAACAGAGCATCACTTGAACACCCTTCTGGAAAGAATTTAGTTTGAGTATTGCGGTTCCATTGCATACATTTTGAAGTGACTTATAATACTGTAGTCAAGATTCAACACAAAAATCGCTAACATAATCCCAATCAAAAACTTAAAATTGTCAAACAATATGTATAAAAATGGAAATAATTTAGAGTAGGAATAATGATGAACTTCTAATTCCTGGATGAAAATTATATTTGTACAAGTCTAGTCAATAAAATAGAATAATTTTGAGAGCATCACAAACTGTTTTCTATTATCTTCTCTAATGTTTAATAATATGAGTATTATAAATAATAATATAAATATTATAATACTCTATTATATATATTAAAATATAAATATTATAATACTGTATTATATATACCTATAATATTATAAAATTATCAATATTATAATATTATTAGTATTATAATATTATCAATATTATATTATTATAAATACTGTATTATAATACAAATTATTAATAATTATTAATAGATATACTGTATCTTTAAAGATAAGAATTTAATAGACATGAATTATCAATAAATATATCACTAGGCAAAAAAAGATTTAAAGTTGTATAAATATTTCTTATGATAATCTGAATGAAAAGTATATACTGTAACTATTCAAACGAAGCTGCAAAAAACACTTAAAATACTTTCTTTTACATTACTTGGTTAAAATACTATAGTTAGGGTCCTGGTAATATGGTCATGTTGGTACCCAACTTGCAATCGGGATTTCCAGGTTCAAATCCCAGGTGGGAGAGATATATGGATGGGCACATTTCCTATGCTTGTTGACTTTGCACTCCCTCGACTTTGGGGGGGTAACCTAGTTTTAAGCCTAATATTTATGTAAATATATACACTGGCTGCCTGTTCCCGACAATCAATTAAAAATTATAGCTGTTAACCTATAAATGATTTCTAGTTTTACTATAATGGCAGCTCCCTGGTGCTTGCTTGTTTTTTGAAGAACATCTAACTTCCATATAAGAACAAGATATTAAAATAATCCTCAATACTTTGTGCTGCATAGCTTCACCTACTGTTGCAAAGTGTATTTCTAGCACAAAATCAAACAAAAACACTTTTGTATGACATCCAAGTGACGTGACAGAACAATATTTTTTAAATGAGGCTCGCAATTTACAAATTGTATATAGGAATAATACAATTGTGCCTTATTATACTTGTACTTTAATATTTGCTGAATCTTCTCCCAAATTCAAGACTTTTTGTCTATCACCAGTATGAACCTTCCTGTAGCTTTTCAGATTTCCAAGCAGCCAGAATTTGCTACCACTCTCGTGAGGTTTGTCACCAGAATGCACTAACATATGAGTCTTCATACTTGAAAGATGTTTGAGTCTCTTCCCACACTCTGGACACTCATGAGGTTTAACCTCTGAATGCACCAACAAATGCCTTATTAAATTTCCACGTTCTCTAAATCTTCTGCCACACTCGGCACATTCAAAAGGATGTTTACATGAATGCACTAAAATGTGACTCTTCATTCTGCTAAGACGCCCGAATCTTTTCCCACACTCAGGACACTCGTGTGGTTTGTCACCTGAATGCACTAACATGTGAGTCTTCAGAGTTCCAATTTGACTGAATTTTTTCCCACACTCTGTACACTCATGAGGTTTATCACCTGAATGCACTAACCTGTGAGTTTTCATATTTCCAAGCTGACTGAATCTCTTCCCACACTCTGGACACTTGTGAGGTTTATCACCAGAATGCACCAACATGTGAATCTTCATATTTGTAAGACGCCTGAATTTCTTCCCACACTCTGGACACTCGTGAGGTTTGTCACCAGAATGCACTAACATGTGAAGCCTCATATTTGTAAGATTTCTGAATTTCTTCCCACACTCTGGGCACTCGTGAGGTTTGTCATCAGAATGCACTAACATATGAATCTTCATATTTGTAAGACGCTTGAATTTCTTCCCACACTCTGGACACTCGTGAGGTTTGTCATCAGAATGCACTAACATGTGAGCCTTCATTCTTGCAAGACCCTTGAGTATCTTCCCACACTCTGGACACTGTTGAGTTTTCATCTTTATTAGAGGTACTGTTTAAGTGAAGGTTTTTTAACCAGATGACTGCAGAAACAGTGATGTTGGGAGACGCGTCACTGTAGGTCAATGTTTACTATTAAGCAGCGCTTGAGTGTTACTTCTTAGACGATGTGAGCACTTAGCACGGTCAATACTGATACTTCTTTATATGTGCAGTTTGTGTGAAGGTTTTCTCCTCTTTTTGATGGCAGGAACAGTTTTCATATAAAGTTTATCCTCCCGATGACTGCACAAGTACTAATCGTCAGTGTTTGGAATAACGAGGCTTAAAGAACTTCGTTCTGTTGTTGTAGATACAGGAGCGGCGACTAAAACCGTCGTGTGTTAGAGGGAACCTTGCAACACTGTAGGGCGGCCGCAGGGGTGCCAGATTTGAGTTGCCAAATGTCGCGAGCTGAAGAACTAAATGTCACAAACTTTACAATAAAAGTAGCCAAATATTTTTTCCGATTGATTCCCTTTTCAGAATAAACAGCCCAGCTTATTTTAACTGTCGTTGAAAAGTAGTAAGTAGCGACATACATAGTTGGCTTTTAATTGAATACAATTATCCTAATTGGTAACACAATTGGGCTACAAGTAGCCCAATCTGGCATTCCTGGCGGGCCATTTCGACGGATACAAGTCACTCCGTACATTGACAACATCGCACACTAATATTTTTACCACTTCGGACACCAGCTTTCGACGTTTCGCATATGTGTACGTGTTCCATATTAAAACGACAATATAATGCTATTAACAATTAAAATCTTCCACTTAACAGGCATATAGTTATTTAATGAAGTTTAGTGATGTAATAGACATAGTCCGGAGTTGGTAAAGACGCCGCCCGCCAGCGTAAACACAACACACCGGAATGCCCACAAACACGATACAACGCACAAAACACAACACTTCTGTTAGTTTTTGGATAAACTCCTTTTATATTTATTATGTGATAGTTATACTTGTATAAAATGATAAATATTACAGTTAAGCGCCTAATATTTAATATTAATCAATAAAAAAGAAATCAGAAGCCACACGCCTGTCTGTACATGTCTTTTGTGTAAAAGTATTTTGGGCGTTCATGTACTTGTGCGCTACTGCGTTCACAACTGTTCTCGCCTACAAGCATTAGAATTAAACAAACGAATTTATTTATTCATTTATATACAAGAAGACACATTTTCTCGAGAGAGAAATATATCTGACTTATCAAGTATGTAGCTTGCTTAGCAAAAGGAATATTAAATTTGGGTTTAGTAGTTCATTAAAAATATAACACATACCTGTCCTGAGAGCGGCAGTGGGAACGGTATAGAGGGGGGATATTAATTAGGTCTTAAATATGGTGGCATTATTAAATAAGTAACCTAATTTTTGCTACCAGATGTTTTGTAAGTACTGTTCAGTGTGACTTAATTTTTCCATCCTATTTGTACGTTTCAGGTGATCGATTCCCTCAAGACAATAATGATCGGACAAGAGCTTGAAGTAGAAGAGGTGGTGATGGATTTCGAGGTTGCATTGTGGGGTGTAGTGAGAGAGCTTGTTACCAGCTGTACACATTCACGGCTGCACATTCCACTGGACACAAGCAGTTTGGCGAAAGATTCAAGAATTTGGGCTGGCAGCTGCTGACATGGAATACGGCCAGGTGTATAGCCTAGTAAAAAATTACTAGCCTTGCCATACTTACCGAAGCGCCACATAAGTAAGGCGTTTACTGAATTAGAAAAGTCGGCTAGTAGTTCTCCCTTAACGACACAGTTAACCAGTTACATAAAAAATACGTGGCTGTGCAACAGTGTGTGGGAATGAAAAGGCTTGAAAGCATTCAAAATGAAGCCATGACAATCATTCTTGGAGTTCCAAGAACTGCCAAAACGTCTAATCTACGAGAGGAGTTGTCCCTTCCCAGTGTTAAAAGCAGAATTCAGGAGCTGAATGCTAAGCTTGCAATAGGATAGCCAGAGATCCCATTACAATGATATTGCTAAGAAAAAACTGAGCTCTGTGCTACTTTCAGGGGGAAACAGGAGAAGCAAAAAATGGCATCACAGATCAGTCTGCTACCTCGAAGAGCTTCACCTGCTTGAGCAAGCCCGTGAGCTCCTGCCTGTAGAGAGGTTACCTCCCTGGGAGGATGACTCATGCAAGATCATCATCAATGAAATGGCAATGAAAAAATCCAACATGTTACCACAAGAAATGAGGCACAAGTATCTCGAGGAAATTTATAAAGAAGCCGGAGATGAACTAGATCAAATCTACACTGACGGGTCATCTAATCCTGTCAATGGCAGGGCTGGTGCAGGATACACGGTAATCAAGGATAATACTTTCCAACGCAGAAATGAAGAAAACGCACGTATTGAGAACTATGCTTCTTCAACGCAAGCAGAGCTAACTGCCATTGTTATGGCGTTAGGTTTCTTGAACGGAACACTAATGGTGCAGTGATTTGCACCGATTCAAAAGCAGCACTACAAAGCCTAAGTAAAAATCAGGCAGAAAATCTTGCAATGGTCGCTGAAATAAGAGAGCTGTGAGAGTTCTTACCAATCAGGGAAGAGTCATCAAGTTTCTGTGGATCCCCTCCCATGTTGGGATATGTGGGAATGAACGAGCAGATGTGCTGGCTGCTGAAGGCGCTGAAGGAGACCATAAATAAATAAATAAATAAATAAAATATGTTATTCAGGAAGGTACATACATAGAGAGATTTTACATAAGTGGATCAATTTATAGATAGAGCTAGTACATACAATGCCTAAAGCCACTAGGCCACTAAAGCCACTATTACGCAATGCGTTTCGGGCAAGAAAACATTAATATCTAAAACTTAATACTAATTGGACAAAAAGAATAAAATGTTTTGAGAACAGATACAAATAAAGGTACAAAAAAAAGGGGGGAACATGACTGAAAAGCAGCACAAATACAATATGTAGACAAACAGCGTTGAATAAAAAAAAATAAGACATGGGTTGACAATAGAGGGGTAAGGTAGGTTACAGGGAGTTTATCAGGTAGTTTTAGTTTTAATCTTAAACTGGTTGAGAGAGGTACAGTCTTTAACATGGTTGGGAAGGTCATTCCACATTCTGGTCCCTTGATTTGTAGAGCATTTCTAGTTTGGTAAGTCGTACTCTTGGAATATCAAAACTGTATTTATTTCTGGTGTGGTGCTCATGGGTTCTGTTACAGCTTTTAATGAAGCTTTTGAGGTCAGGATGGTCATTACAGTTCAGCGTTTTATATATGTATAATACACATGAGAGAATGTGCAGTGACTTAATATCTAACATATTGAGAGATTTGAGTAGGGGTACCGAGTGATGTCTGGGGCCAGAGTTGGATATTGTCCTAATAGCAGCTTTGTGTTGAGTAATTAGAGGACGTAAATGATTTTGGGTAGTAGAACCCCAAGCACAAATACCATAGTTGAGATATGGATAGATGAGGGAGTAATAGAGAGTCACCAGGGCTGGGCGGGGTACATAATATCTGATCTTAGAAAGAATGCCAACAGTTTTTGAAACTTTTTTTGATATATTTAGAATGTGTCCTTGGAAATTAAGCTTGTGATCAATCACCATATTGAATACTTCATACCCAAGACTCTACTACAAATAGAGGTATTGTCAGGCAACATCACCGTGACAAGGTAACTGAGGAAAGGAGGATAGAAGCACAAACCAGTGAATCTGTACGATGTACAACATGGTTGCAGCTGGCAATCCCAATCATTATGGCCGAGGCTTGAAAGCCTTGCCATACTTACGAGGCAAGGAGGAGGACGAGGGAGAGAATCAGTAATAGCGAGAACGTCTTGGATACAGATATCCATGGAGATATGGAATGGAAACAACAGTTGAGCAGCGAAGTTGCAGAATCTGTGGTGAGAGTGATGGACACCGCCTTGACCACTATCTACGTGAATGTGAACACCTGAGAGACATCAGAAATATGTGTAGATTAATAAACCCCACATTGTTTGAGTTAGGAAAACACTATTTTCAAATATTATACTGTCTTAAAAGATTTCCCCATTTTGCACCCGCAAGATAAAGTAAGCTTTTAAGGGTTGATAGATGTTAATCTTCTTGTTTGAGGAGCTGTTCACTTGAGACAGTTAAGCAAGTCCCAGCTGTGTCTGGTATAAGTGACAGGATGAACAACCCAGCGGGTTTTTTTCCTATTGGGGAGTGTTGTACATGCTGCTATGGCGGTGTGTCCACTCACAAGATGAGTGGCGCTGCCCAATAAACTCGCCCCTCGGGGCAAAATTTAAAATAAAAGTGTGTGGGAAGTGGGGAACTGGTGTGCATTCAGAAGACTGGTGAGGACCAACAATGACGTAGAAGGCTGGCACCAGCGTCTGAATCAAGGGCAGTGAGGGACAACTTAGCTTTATATATATTTAATCCCTTTACTGTACCGTGAGGCGTCCCTTGTAACCTTGCAATACCAACTGGTTTCTGAGTAAAGCTAAAGTCCAGTCGCCGCAAGGGCAATGGAAAAACAAGAACATTTATGGAAACTTTGGGACCGTTACGAGGAAAACAGATAAGCACCTCACAGTTCCTTAAGGAATGTTCACGTTTTATCCCAGGAAGTTCCTGAACTAGCATTAGAAAAAAGCAGTACTGGTTGTTATTTTACTTAAGTTAGTTGTAAATGATAATGTAAAAATAGCCACTATTCACTGAGTATTCTCAGTGAATATCCTATCCTTCGGGGGCGCCTTGTTTCTAAACGTGTTAGTCTTAAATCCTCTAATCTCAAATCTTGCTACAATGTACCTCTTAATTAATATATGTTATGTACTCTCGCAACCCAATGTACCTTCTTGTATATAAATAAATAGATTTAAACTGTAAGGGGGTATGGTTTGCACCTTGCTATTATAATAATGGAAAAATAAGCGCTAATTATATGAACAAGTGCCATGTATTAATGGCAGCGAACAACAGCGAACACAAACCAGCGCATATACGAACGGAATGGTTTGTATGTACAAATTCCTCAGTGAACGAAGTTGTTTCTAGCCCGGTATCCGAAATTGCAGTAGACGACTTGACCAGTTCCCATTTCGGACACTCGTAGCTTTACGTAAACGGGATATAACTCAATTTTTCTCTACTACATAACACTGGGATCGATTTTAAGATTTTGGAACATAAACAAAAGATTATAAAAATTGAATCTCGTGAAGGGGAGGGGTCCATAGAATTACCCAAATCTACCCAAATCCTCCTAGCATTACGTAAGTAATGAAGAAATATGGTTTATTTACTAACTATAATGTTGGTGCTACACGTAGAACATGATCAAACCTAATCTTACTCTGAAATAATCTAATTTCATAACGAAATTAGACGTAAATATGTGGCAGGTGACGCCATAGGAAGTCGATGGTCCAAGCGACAATTTTGTGGAGCGACTTATCCAAGATATATGGTCGCCTGGAGAGTGTTTGCTGCCATGTCAGGCTCTTGTACACAGTGATCCAGTCGTCGCACTTCTTGGCTCAAATTGTCGCAAATTTAATTGGTGATATTAAGAAGTAGAATGTGTATTTATTATAATATCTTTCATAAACAGCCACTAAATATTTAGTATTTATTAAACAAAACGTGTCTGGAAGTTAAATCAACTCCACAGGACAATAATTTTGTTATATAGATACTAACGTTATTCGTTGGAATGCGTTCGCTATTTAAGCTACTAATATCCTTTTCGTTCATAGAACACCGAACCCTACACGCTCTCTAATATATTAGAGAGCCTAGCAGTACAATCAACCTAGCAGTACAATCTTTTCTTCAAAAAACTCTAAGCCTTTATAACACCCACTGTCCTATGCTTACAAAACAAGTCACTACCAAAAGGCTTAACAATCCCTGGCTTACAAAGGGAATACTTAAATCCATTAATAAAAAACATGACCTTGAGAAGAAGTATAGGCTAGGAACCGTCTCCAAAGAATTCTCAAAAAATTACTCTTTACTGCTATCTAAGATAATTAGACGAGCCAAAGCTAAATACTACGAAGATAAATTTACCCAAATAAAGAGCAACATTAAAAAAACTTGGAGCACAATTTCACAAATCTTGGGATCAAAGAAGACTTTAAACAACAAACCAACACTCCTGTCTAATAACGATGGTCAGCTTTCAGCCTCTGATTCTGCTATTGAGTTCAATAGGTTCTTCTCTTCCATTGGGTCATCCCTTGCAAATGATATTCCATCTTCCAGTACTGATGTTAAGGACTACCTTACAGGTAACTATCCACAGTCTCTGTTCCTAAAGCCTACTAATTCCACTGACGTCAATGAGATAATCCTTTCCCTCAAAACCAAGTCTAGTGCCCTTGAGGAGATTCCGACATTAATTTACAAAAAAGCCTCCAGATCCTTAGCCCCTGCAATTGCATTGCTCTTCAACAAGTCATTTGAACTCCAAACCTTTCCAGATATTCTAAAAAAAGCGAGAGTAACCCCTGTCCACAAATGTGGTGATCCCACTGATGTTAACAACTACAGACCTATTTCAATCCTGCCTAACTTATCAAAAATTTTTGAAAAACTAATCTACAAGCAGCTCTACTCTTATCTAGCCAAGCACAATATACTTAGCTCTTGCCAATATGGCTTCAGACCTAAAAAAAGCACTAACGATGCACTTATTAGTATGATTAACTTAATTCATGCAGCTCTTGATAAAAATGAGTTCCCTGTTGGGTTATTTGTGGACCTGCGTAAGGCTTTTGACACTGTCAACCACCAAAACCTTCTTCTTAAATTACATCATTATGGAGTCAGAGGACTCTCCCTGCAATACCTCAAATCTTACCTTACTGACAGACTCCAGTATGTTTCTGTGAACAATTCAATTTCTCCTACCCTACCCATCAACATTGGTGTTCCTCAGGGCAGTATACTTGGCCCTCTCCTCTTTCTCATCTACATTAATGACCTTCCAAATGCCTCCCAACACCTTAGACCAATTCTATTTGCTGACGACACAACCTTCATTTACTCCAGTCCTGACCCCCTTGCTCTAAATGCCACAGTAAATACCGAGCTTAATAAAGTCCATCTTTGGCTAACTGCCAACAAACTCACCCTTAACATTGACAAAACTTTCTATATTCTGTTTGGCAATAAATCCTCTAATCAAATAAATCTCAAGATAAACAATACCCAAATTTGTAACAAATTAGATGGCAAATTCCTTGGCGTTCTCATTGATCACAAGCTTAATTTCCAGGGTCACATTCTAAATATATCAAAAAAAGATTCAAAAACTGTTGGCATTCTTTCTAAGATCAGATATTATGTACCCCGCCCTGCCCTGGTGACTCTCTATTACTCCCTCATCTATCCATATCTCAACTATGGTATTTGTGCTTGGGGTTCTACTACCCAAAATCATTTACGTCCTCTTATTACTCAACACAAAGCTGCTATTAGGACAATATCCAACTCTGGCCCCAGACATCACTCGGTACCCCTACTCAAATCTCTCAATATGTTAGATATTAAGTCACTGCACATTCTCTCATGTGTATTATACATATATAAAACGCTGAACTGTAATGCCAATCCTGACCTCAAAAGCTTCATTGAAACCTGTAACAGAACCCATGAGCACCACACCAGAAATAAATACAGTTTTGATATTCCAAGAGTACGACTTAATCAACTAGAAATGCTCTACAAATCAAGGGACCCAGAATGTGGAATGACCTTCCCAACCATGTTAAAGACTGTACCTCTCTCAACCAGTTTAAGATTAAAACTAAACACTACCTGATTAATTCCCTGTAACCTACCTTACCACTCTATTGTCAACCCATGTCTGTTATTTTTTTTTATTCAACGCTGTTTGTCTACCTATTGTATTTGTGCTGCTTTTTCAGTCATGTTCCCACCTTTTTTTATCTTTATTTGTATCTGTTCTCAATACATTTTATATTCTTTTTGCTCAATTAGT
>WNGS01005855.1:19061-37305 GCA_020271785.1 Procambarus virginalis
TAAGTCCCATAGACCTAGTCACCACGCACGCAGGGTACACAACATTATCCTCTGCGGTGGGTGATCCAGGCAAACCTTTGGGTTAGGCAACATAACAGGCAGTCTGGAGTCCCTACCTTATCCCCTGCTAAATCATTACCCAATATTACATCAACATTAGGGAAAGGTAGGTACGAAGTGACTCCGACTGTACAAATACCCTTGTGGAAATCAGATTCCAGGGTAACCTTACGGAGGGTACTGCTCGAGTATCACTAGTGACACCCTCGACCAGTACCACCTCTCCAGTGTCGAGAGTATTGGCACCTTGCAAGGCACTCTCTAAAATTAAAGTCTGGATGGCACCGGTGTCTCGGAAGATCACCACGTCCCTCCAGGAAGAACCCTCAGACAAAAGTAGTCTCCCTTTCGATAAGAATGGGGTAAGCAGGTCCAACCACTGTGGGTTGGAAGTCTTACTCCCTAACCCTTCAGAAGGCCTCAAGCCCTGTGTCACAACGAGAGCATTGGGTCTTTTTTCCGGGTACAGTTGCCAACAACGGCTAATATGGTGGGTTGAACTTTTACAATGACCACAAAAACGTCGGGGAGAAGAGACATTACTAACCGAATTACCCTTCGGTTCACTCTTGAGTGTCGTGGGGCTAAACAATTTAACAGGGTTAGTTATGTCTGAAACAGAAGGTGCATTAGGTAAAGGTTTAGAATGAGCTGGTCTGGACTGGCTGTGGGTATAAGTTTTGCTACTCTGTGGGGTAAAATTATTTTTATTGGGCCTTTTGCCCGCCAACTGGTAGTTTTCTGCCATCTTGGCCAAATCCCCTATTTTAGAATTTAACTCTCCCCTTCCTCTTAAATACTGAGCTACCATGTCTGGCATACTATCTATAAACTGTTCCTTTAAAACTAGTCTTTTAATGCCTCGAATGTTTCGGCTTTAGCCGAGCGAATCCATTTATCAAACAGCCTACTTTGATCAGTCGCGAATTCCGTGAACGGTTGGTTGTGTGTAGGCCTAAGGTTGCGATAAGCTTGGCGGTGAGCTTCAGGAGTAATTTCATATGCCCTCAAAATTCGTTCCCTGACTTTATCATAATCAAAACACTCGTCGTCAGGCATATTAATAAAAATATCTTGGGCTTTACCCCTGAGTCTTCCCTGTAGGATTTTCACCCACTCTTCCTTTGGCCAGGTCATGGACAGGGCCAATCTCTGAAAATGGTTGAAAAACCTTTCAGGATCCGACTCTGAAAATTCAGGCAAGTTATGCTTCTTCTCATAATGCCTGGGGTTTGAATCCCCGGTAGGTGGAGGTCTAGGGGCAGTCGCTCTAATTCTAGCCTCCTCGGTTTTGAGTCTTTGCTCCTCTAATTTTATTCTTGCTAACTCTAGAGCTAACTCTCTCTCTGTATGAGCTGCACTTTCTGTTTGGCTAGGCTGGCATAAAGGAGTATCCTCTGCCAATAGTCCTTCATCGATACAATGTTGTAGTATTTCATTCAACAAGATCCACTTTTTATTTGCGGCATTTAATTCTAGACCAAATTCCTTGCCTAACAATACTAAATTAGACTTGGTAAGTTTCTTTATTTCCCCCAATGAAGGCTCCTCTGCCAGTCTCTGCATGTCAGAAGACATCACTAAAAATTTTAGCTCCTAGCCACAGAAAAATTTAAAATTAAAATTGGAAAAAAAACAAAAATTTGCACGGCCCCTAACACAAGGCCACACTAACCTTAATCGTGAAGAGATCCAGTTGGGTGTCCAGTCAGTGCAATGAATGTCCTACGCCAGGTGAGCTGGACCCTAGGCTAGCACACAACCGTTCTGCGGAAACAAGAATTTTTTAGTTTTGGCATTCAAAGATCTAATTTTTTACAATAATAGTTCTCCCGGACTGGCCAACCACTTGTTATAAATAATGTGGGCTTGCTATGGGGAACTGGTACTATTAAGGGGTAAGGGTAAGTAGACTAGAGGTATCAAGATATGGGAGAACAAAAGGCCCGGCCCCCAAAGTAAAATATCCACAAGAATAAATGCTTGCTACTAAACCTGGTTAGTCTAGGAAATGATTATTGAACTCCCACACAGGAATAAGGGATACTCTGTTCAACCTTACTTATTTATTAACCCCTTAACACCCCCCATACACAATCTCACCAATAACAATTTAATACTAACTTTACCACACAATCTTACGTTAAAAGCCTTGGTCCACGTAGGCAGGATACAAGGTTTACACTGGTAACAAGCTAGGGTAAAGCTCTACTATAACACACTCGATTCAGCCTAGGGTAGGGGACCACGTGGTACACTGGGACCCCAGTTAGCATAACAGGTACAACAACTTAAATATACTTACTACACCCCAGGTATACTACTCTACACATATAACGATAGGTATGCCAGACATATACAAACTGAGTAATGGAGTACTTAACCAACTAAGTCACAGAAAATAGAGAATCCAGAGGAAGTAAGAGGAAGGAGGAGAGCACGTCCGAACAACACAGCCGCCAGCAGAGAGAAGACCGTCCCAGCAGCATGCGTGAGTGGTGCCGGGAAGAGCCCAATTGATCATACAGCTATACACATTAAAACATCTTCCCCTTATGCCTCATATTGCTACTTTCCTCATTCTACGGGTAGTTAAACTTATAACAATGTTACTTAATCCACAACAAGTTTAAGAGTCTAAATGCTTTGTGAGCTACACGAATAGTCGTACTTCTGGCAGGGATGATTACAAACAGCTACATCTCTCTATGCGTGCCCTGCCATATTGTCGTTACTAAGCTCAAATTTGACCTCTGGTTTCCATCTAAAGAACCCAGAGTCGTAACAACAAGCAATCCAGCATTACCCTCAACCTACCTCCAGGAAGCAGCTCATGCGCTTCCTATGACTATAGCGTCATATCATCGTCGATTCTGTAAAAATTTCAGTTCAGTAGCGACACCTCTCATTAACCTGACCAGCTCTAAAAGACGATATCTTTGGACACCTTCCCAGTCAGATGCATTTGAACAATTGAAGACTCTATACTGTGTATTAACCCTATTTTCGCCTCGCCAGATGTTACGAAGCCCTTCATCCTCAATGTCGACGCCAGTAGCACCGGCATTGGAAGTGTTCTCATGCAGCAGCACGGCGAAGAAATCCTTCTGGTCAGCTACTACAGCTACAAGCTGAAACCCCATCAAAGGAACTACAGCACCATTGAGAAGGAGCTACTGGCCATAATCCTGTGTATACAACATTATGAACCATACTTACAAGATTACTGGCCCATCAACATCTATTCGGACCAAAATCCTCTCCGGTTTCTGCAGCAGGCCCAGTTCTCCAACCAGCGTTTGCTTTGCTGGGCCCTGAATCTGCAGAACTACAACATTAACACCTTCTTTATCAAGGGCTCCGACAACGTCGTCGCTAACGCGCTGTCCCGAGTCCACGAGGTGCAACCTTCCACTTCAACTCAACACTACACTGCAGTCGAAAAGGTAATAGGAACAGGCTTCGGGGGAGAGCTGTCACAAGAATCTCCCTAGGAAAGGAGATTGGGCCGGCCTATCCTTCATCGCCTATTCAACCACAACACGTCTGCATGTTCAAGAATAAACAATTACCAGCAACAACAACAACCATACTTGCTCAGAAGCCTGTGTCTATACAAGATACCACCACTCTCTACACCCAGGTACTCGAGATCCCAGCACACCTGGCGTCTGCAAGGCCCACGCCACTCGCTAGTGAACAAGTGCAGTGATAGTTTGCGTCTGCCGGCTTCCAATTATTGACATACCAACACCATCTACGGGGGTCAAGCCCATGTGTATATATAGGACCAGCCAGCCACTACAAAGCAGAATATGCTTCAGTGCTCAAGCTGCTGCTTCTACTTTCACGCTCCCCTGTGTGGTGGTAGATTAACGCAGCCTTGTACATAGTATTCCAGCACCATTTAGAGTTAGTTTTAGTTCATTTATTATGCACCCCATACCCATCTTGTGGGCGGTAGTGGAAAGGGTTACAGAGGCACATAATGGGCTCAGGGACTGAACCCCACAATTCATTTAGCTAAGCAAGTTACAATCTTGATGAGCTAGTTACAAAATTCAATATAAGTCGTCACATCAACAATGGGTTCGAGATCGACCTCAAATACAGGTTCTAAATTAAGCAACTGACATATGTGGAGAGCTAGTGTCACAATTTATATGTTTGTCCTGCACACCGCCCCCCATCCAGTGGGCAGCGGTGGATAGGTTACAATCACTCTGTTACTACCTACAGTTAGCAAACTGGGGATATTTGGCTAAAATTTCTGGTAGCAGATCATTTTGAATGAAATATTTACACATCGCTGGAACATTGGTTATAGAATTGTCTCTAAATTCACGTATCTTTTCGCACTCCATCACATAGTGACGGAGGGTGTGCGAATAATTTTGTTGACACAGTTTACATTTGGTCAGGTCTACATCGGCAGATAATGAGAATTCCCAGAGATACTTGTAACCGAGTCTAAGCCGAGCAGCAGTAACATCTAGAAGTCTGCTGATTTTATTGGATGATCCATAGATGTGTGGCTCCTCTTGCATGATAGTATGATGATAGATGGAATTACTGGTGTCAATTTCACTTTGCCTCCATTTAGATTGATTGTAATATAACATTAATTTGTCTGTTTTTACATTTTTGCACATTGTAATTAAGCCAATTCTTTGAGGCACTATTTTTATTTTTTTGTAAACTGTTAAAGTCATTTTTAAATTTTATATATGTATATATATATATATATATATATATATATATATATATATATATATATATATATATATATATATATATATATATATATATATATATCTGAATTGCAATGCTAATCCTGATCTTAAATGCTTCCTAGGGGCTGTAATAGAACCCATGGGAACCACACTAGAAACAAATATATTCAGTATTTGATATTCCAAGAGCGTAACTTGACCAAAGTATTAGTTCTCTGCAAATCAAGGGTCCCAAAATTTGGAATGACCTTCCCAAGCACGTCAAAGACTGCCCTTCTCTTAACCAGTTTGAGAGAGCAGTTAAGTACTACCTAACCAGCTCCATGTAACCTACATTTTAATTATTTATTTATTTATTTATTTATATACAAGAAGGTACATTGGGGGTTAACAGAGAACATAGAAATTAAGTTGAATTTAAATTCTTGTAAACCACTAGCACGCATAACGTTTTGGGCAAGTCCTTAAACTAACAGATAATTTTTAGATAATTAACAGTAAAATTGACAAAAAATGTTTACAGTAAGTAGAATAATTACAGTAAAAATGACAATTTTTTTTTACAGGTATATTGCAAGAAATTTTGACACAAAAGCAGATTAGATTACACAATAATAACAATATACAATAATGAAACAAGGAATATTAGGTACATTAGGATAACATTTCAGGGTTATGCATTGGTTCACTCAAGCATAATATGAGGATCATTTCAAGGAATAGTGCAGTAGAATATGCACTCAATACAACAACCATGATATCAGATTATATCTAAGATTACAAGGGTAAAGTAATATGGCTTAGGTACAAATATTGGGGGATTGGGTAGCACTAGATACAGTGTGAAGATAAAGCACAGGTAGAAAACTATGAAGTTGAAATTAGGTACTTTTTGGTTTTATTTTTGAATAAGGCGAAAGTTGGACAGCTTTTCAAATCATTGGGGAGCAAGTTTCATAGACTAGGTCCCTTTATTTGCATAGTGTTTACACAGATTAAGTTTGACTCTGGGGATATCAGAGAGATAATTAAAAGTATTTATGTCTGGTGTGGTGAGTATGTGTTCTATTACATTTGTCCAGGAAGAGTTTCAAAACAGGGTTTACACTTAAAAAAATGGGTTTAATAAATGTATTTAACAAGAGAATGTATGAAGTGAATTTATGTTTAGCATGTTTAGGGATTTAAACAGGGGAGCTGTGTGTTGTCTGAAAGCAGAGTTTGTTATTGTCCTGATAGCTCTGAATGTCAACCTATGTTTTACTATTATTGAATATTAATTACTTTATTTGTAAAACTGTTGGCATCTACCCTGTAAAATGAGAGAAAAAAAATTATTCCTTGTTTTAGTTAAAATATCTGCTGTTCAATAATCTGATATTTACATTTACCTGATATTTATTAATTAATCTGATATTTACAATCTGATATTACAATTACCTATTGTTCTGTTGCAATTTCTGTTGTGCCATTCTAAATATAAGTACATATTATATTTTTTTATATTTTTCTACTTCAGTTAATTTTTGCTTTATATCTCTGTTTTAAGTCTTAGTTTATTTCCTTCCACATTATGCCTAAAATGCTGTGCATATTAGTGATTTTATGTTTAGTATATGCTTGCTCTACCTAGATATCCAACATTCTTCATGAATCCCATTTGGTATACTGTATACAGTATGTGCATTCCCCTAAATAAATATTATTAAATTCATCAAATGTTAATGTTCTCACATACAGCAGTTATTTTATCCCTGGTAAAACTTTCATCAATGTTAATTCCCCACTTTTTTATCTACACTCTGTAAGTTACTCAATATTACATTACCCATTCTTAATTTACTCTTATTATACTTACCAAAGTTATAGGTTAAAATAAGGTTAATGTTACCCAATGTTGAAGTTTAAGTTATTTGATTAACTTAGCATTTATTTTCTTAAATAATAATTTATACAGTAATTAAAATTTATATTAATAAACTTTATATACCCCTAATATGATTGAATCATTGTGATGAAAATGAATGTTGAGGATATCTTTTTGTATGGTGAATACAAAAAAGTATTCTCCATGGTCACAAGTAATGCAGCTTCCAATAAATTAATTTACATTTGCAGCCTTTAAAGTAAAGAAAGATTTCAGCAGCAGTATTACTCTCCTCTCGTTGATGGATTTTTAGGACATTTATGTCTGACTCTGGCAAATTATGTCTACCAAAAATAAATATTAATACAGTACTGTAAATCCAATACAGGCAAACCTTGGTGCTTGAACAGCTCTGAATTTGAACAATTCCACACTAAAAAACTTTTTTTTTTAGAAAAAATGCTCAATAGTGAACCTTTTGCTCAGCATTCAAACATATACACACCTAACAAACGATTCAATTTCCAGTTGCTGTGTTTTAGTACCAAACCCTCACAAAACTTTCTTTGTTAACGTTCTCATGTTTTCTTGGATACTATTTATATTCTTACTGTAAAAACGTTATTATGGCTCCAAGTAAGGTTAGTGATAAGAGCTAAACTCAGTAAAATAATTTCAACCACAAAAAATGAAAAAAAAGAACCATATCAAAATATGAAAGTGCTGTCGACTTGTTTTGTTCTTGCTACTGAATTTTGTGTGCATAAATCTACGATACTAATAAGTGTGTGCTAAATGGGTGTAAGTGCAAAGTTTTCCTGAAAAATATCACCCTCAAATTCAAATGTTTATTCAGGTAAAGTACATACATACAAGGGGTNTAGACGGTAAGTTCCTTGGCGTTCTCATTGACCACAAGCTGAACTTCAGGGACACATTCTAAACATATCAAAAAAAGTTTCAAAAACTGTTGGCATTCTCTCTAAGATCAGATATTATGTACCCCGACCTGCCCTGGTGACTCTCTATTACTCCCTCATCTATCCATATCTCAACTATGGTATTTGTGCTTGGGTTCTACTACCCAAAATCATTTACGTCCTCTAATTACTCAACACAAGCTGCTATTAGGACAATATCCAACTCTGGCCCCAGACATCACTCGGTACCCCTACTCAAATCTCTGAATATGTTAGATATTAAGTCACTGCACATTCTCTCATGTGTATCATACATATATAAAACGCTGAACTGTAATGCCAATCCTGAACTTAAAAGCTTCATTGCTGGTTGTAACAGAACCCATGAGCACCACACCAGAAATAAATACAGTTTTTGATATTCCAAGAGTACGGCTTAATCAAACTAGAAATGCTCTACAATCAAGGGACCCAGAATGTGGAATGACCACCCCAACCATGTTAAAGACTGTACCTCTCTCAACCAGTTTAAGAATAAAACTAAACACTACCTAATAAATTCCCTGTAACCTACCTTACCCCTCTAGTTCAACCATGTCTGTTATTTTTTTTAATCAACACTGTTTGTCAACCTTTTGTATTTGTGCTGCTTTTTCAGTCATGTTCCCCCCCTTTTTTTTTATCTTTATTTGTATTTGTTCTCAACACATTTTATTCTTTATGCTCTATTAATATTAAGTTCTAGATATTAATGTTCTTCCTGCCCGAAACGCATTGCGTAATAGTGGCTTTAGGCATTGTATGTACTAGCTCTACCTATAATTCGATCCATTAATGTAACCTCACTTGTATGTATATACCTTACCTGAATAAACATATTTATTTATTTATTTATACTGTTGAATGAGGTAGTTGATGAGATAGCGAAGAGAGCCAATGAAAAAAATCTTGTTGATGTTGTATGTCAGTTAACCTTGAAACAAATAAAAACAAGAATCAAGATGATCCAAGAGGGTGAAGAAATGATAAAGAGAATGGCAATGGTGGACAGTAGTAACACACTTAAGAATTATTCAATAATAAATACAAATTCGTCCTTCACTTATGGTAAAGGAAAGTCTACTTGGAAGGATTCAATTTACATGAGATTAAGATTAGGATACAAATATATCTGGCAATACGGTGTTGATGTCAGTGAAAAAGATGGAGTGTAAATTATGTAGTATGCCGCACGTCCACACCTTAGAACATTATGTATTAGAGTGTCAACTTATTGATAAATATAGAAATAAGGAAATAAACAGTGTACCACATCAAATTGTTTGGATGTGTGATTAATGGTATGATAGACAGTATAATTAGGAGCTACAAGAATTTTGCCCCAAGAGCGTAACAATTATATGCTGTACTTACTATATTAACCTGCAATGTTAAATGGGATTCTTGTAATGTTATTTGTCTTATTTGTACTCACTGAATTTGTGCGCCCCATTAGGGACTTGAAGTAGAGGGGGATAGAAATAGCCTAAGCTACTCTATCCCTTTGAGCTGTATTTCTTGCTTATCTCAATAAACATACTTGAACTTGAAGGTGGGGGAGCTAATGAATTAATCCTCTCGGTTCAAAAGGGTGGAAGTAGTGAACAGTGTATGATGAAGAAGAGAGTATATATGAATAACTTATGTTCTAATGTTATAAAGTATGATGTTATTACAGAGTGTATTGCTGTGCCCAAGAGAAAATTCACACCACCATGGGAGGATTGTAATATGTAGATGTAGTAATTACTCCCTTGCAAAAGAAAAAAAGTATGTATGAAATAGGAGAGCTGAGGGCGACATATGATTGTATAATTAGAAAACTGCCCACAGAAAACACTCTACGTGTATATTGTGATGGGTCAGTAGCTAGGGATGGGAAGGCAGGATGTGGAGTCTTGATCAGGGAGTATACTGACATCGGCACTGTAGATACTGTTATTGGACGCCGCTTAACTGACAATGTCTCTTCAACGCAGGCTGAACTCCAAGGAGTATTAGCAGGATTACAGGAAGTAGTCAAATGTGGTAAAAATGCTTGCTTCTTTATTGACAGCAGAGGAGCGTTAGAGTCTTTAAATAGCAGACGCCCAGTATATCAGAATATTGTGATAGAGTGTAGAGAGAATGTTAAGAAATTAGAAAAAACTGGGTATAAACTAAGATTCATGTGGATCCCTTCACATGTAGGAATACTGTTGAATGAGGTATGTAATGGTTGTAGTAAGAGAAACGATCTTCGTCCACATGGTTTTATTCTCCGCCAGTAACAACAACAAACAATTATCAGGTACATGAAATATTATTAACAAGATCATAAACAAAAGAGCATCTGCTCCAAAC
Source organism: Procambarus virginalis (assembly GCA_020271785.1). Classification (NCBI taxonomy): domain Eukaryota; kingdom Metazoa; phylum Arthropoda; class Malacostraca; order Decapoda; family Cambaridae; genus Procambarus; species Procambarus virginalis. Next base: position 29,024 of record WNGS01005855.1, read on the forward strand.
ATGCTACCTCCAACATCTGTAGTACTCAATCCCAACATTCCTCCCCTTTTAAATAAACTCTATCCCTACAGGTTAAGTCTATCAGGCGGTCGTATGACTCTTCCTGATTTTCTCAACTGGGAGTCCTGACCTGTTTCTTCTGGGAAACATTCTTCTGAATTACTCCTTGTAGAGTCCCTAGGGTTAACTGTATCCCCATTACCCTCTGCTGCCCCTTGCTCTGCCTCCCGGTCTCCTGCAGGTGCTGCTACCCCTTCATTATTAGGATGGATATCACTAGTTGCCCCACCCCCACCTGAAGGGTCTTCAAAATTCCCTGTGAACCTTTGCATGAGTTGATCGGCATGCCTTTTCCAATTAATGTTCACTAAGATAGGATCGGATATAGTCCAGGGCAAGGCCTCGGATTCCATAATGATGATGGAGTTTAAGTAAGAGGTAGTTTTTTTTTTTTTTTTTTTTTGAGATATATACAAGAGTTGTTACATTCTTGTACAGCCACTAGTACGCGTAGCGTTTCGGGCAGGTCCCTGGAATACGATCCCCGCCGCGATGAATCGTTTTTTCATCCAAGTACACATTTTACTGTTGCGTTAAACAGAGGCTACAGTTAAGGAATTGCGCCCAGTAAATCCTCCCCGGCCAGGATACGAACCCATGACATAGCGCTCGCGGAACGCCAGGCGAGTGTCTTACCACTACACCACGGAGACTACTTGTAATTAACAGTATCAAAGGCCCTTCTCTAGCCAATGAAGAGTCCAATTGGAAACTCATTTTTGTCAAGGGCTGAGTAGATTATATCAAGGAGACTAATAATTGCATCGTTGGTACTCTTCTTTCCTATTCCCAAGGCAACTCTGATTCCAATCCCAGTGCCTTCAGAACCATTCAGTAAACTTTACCCAGCATCAGCTCGGGCAACATGTATATCATCACTATCCTATGTCCTACTACCAGATTCCCCGGCCATAGCAGTTCCCGTTAAGAACATTACAGTTGCTACAGTTGTAAAACAGCTCCTGAAGATCTTCACCCAGTATGGATTTCCTAGGGAAAAACAGAGTGATTGTGGCGCCAACTTTACCATTGACCTCTTAAAGAAAACTTTGGAGGAATTTCACATAACTCAGGTACTGTCCAGCCCCTATCATCCTGCTTCACATGGATCCCTAGAACGTAGTCATCAGACTATCAAGTCACTCCTGAAGAAATTTTGCATCGATACATAGAAAGACTGGTATAAACAATTAATTCTTATAATGTGCATTTTCAAAAGTCTTCCAAATGAGTCCCTTGGAGTATCTCCTTATGAGATGCTCTAAGGCCGTAATTGTCATACCCCCCCCCTCAAAGCTTTTAAAGACTCGCTATGCTCTAACACCTTCAGTGATTCTCTTAATGTCCCTCAGTCTCTTAAAAACTTGAGGCACATTCTTGAAAGAGTGCATAAGTTCGCCAGTAGCAATTTAACCAATTCTCAGAGTAAAATGAAGACCCATTTTGACAAACAGAGTAAAATTAGAAAGTTTAATGTTGGAGACTTCGTTCTAGCATATTTTTCTAACCATGGTTCTTCTTTTCAAAGCAAATTCTCAGGTTCCTAGCGCATCAAGGAATGCCGGAATAATTACAACTACGTTCTAGAGACTCCAGATAGGCGGCGGAAGACCCAGCTGTGCCACATCAACCTCTTGAAGCAGTATCAAGGTAAACCTCCCCACTGTGTTAATGTCCCTCTCCACCTTCAAGGAGTCCTATATTCACAGTGAGACCTATCCTGATTCTCCTCGTGAATGCACTACTCTGATTCCGTGCCCTCCAACCCAGAAATCCTAAAAGATCTTCCAAACTATTTTCAGGATCCACATAGTGTTCCTCTCATCAAAGTCTTCAAACAGCACCTCGAGTTGTTCAAAGTTGTCCCCCAGATGTGTACGGTAGTACAACACATCATGATACTTCCTGGTACGACGCCTATACACCAACCGTCTTACTTACCGCATCAGCCAGCAGAATAATGAAGCGACGTCAGCCGAAGTACAGTACCTCCTCGACCATGGGCTGGCCACACCTTGTGAGTCTTCTTGGGCCTCACCCTGTATCTTGATGCCAAAGCCACACGGCAAGGTAAGGTTATGTGCCGATTTTCGCAAGTTAAATGCTATCATAAAAAATTCTTACCCCTTGCCAAGAATCGGCGGCTATCCTTGACTCCATCGGTAATGCAACTTATTTCTCGCAGATCGACCTGTTGAAGAGCTACTACCAAATTAGCCTGACGGAGCAGGCTAAGGAGATTTCTGCCTTCACCATCCATATGAGTGACTTCCCTTTGGACTGTGTAATGCCCTGGCCACTTTTCAGAGAGCAGTCAACATCGTCATCCAGGACCTTGACAACACCTACGCCTACTTGGATGACATCATTGTGGCAACCAACACCTGGAACGATCATCTGCTCCAGCTTCAACGGTTGTTCAACATGCCCCTCAAAGCCGGCCTCACCATTGACTTGGGCAAGTCCACCTTTGCCATAGGTAAAGTACGCTACCTAGGTCATGTTATAGGCAGTGGGAGCCTAGCTCCACTAGATGTCCATCTACAAGTGTTATAAAATTAAATGTGGGTCTTGCAATGGGGAACTTGGTACTATTAAGGGGTAAGGGTAAGTAGACTAGAGGTATCAAGATATGGGAGAACAAAAGGCCCGGCCCCCAAAGTAAAATATCCACAAGAATAAATGCTTGCTACTAAACCTGGTTAGTCTAGGAAATGATTATTGAACTCCCACACAGGAATAAGGGATACTCTGTTTAACCTTACTTATTTATTAACCCCTTAACACCCCCCATACACAATCTCACCAATAACAATTTAATACTAACTTTACCACACAATCTTACGTTAAAAGCCTTGGTCCACGTAGGCAGGATACAAGGTTTACACTGGTAACAAGCTAGGGTAAAGCTCTACTATAACACACTCGATTCAGCTAGGGTAGGGGACCACGTGGTACACTGGGACCCCAGTTAGCATAACAGGTACATACAACTTAAATATACTTACTACACCCCAGGTATACTACTCTCTACACATATAACGATAGGTATGCCAGACTATACACAAACTGAGTAATGGAGTACTTAACCACTAAGTCACAGAAATAGAGAATAAGAGGAAGTAAGAGGAAGGAGGAGAGCACGTCCGAACAACACAGCCGCAGCAGAGAAGACCGTCCCAGCAGCATGCGTGAGTGGTGCCGGGAAGAGCCCAATTGATCATACAGCTATACACATAAAACATCTTCCCCTTATGCCTCATATTGCTACTTTCCTCATTCTACGGGTAGTTAAACTTATAACAATGTTACTTAATCCACAACAAGTTTAAGAGTCTAAATGCTTTGTGAGCAACAAATAGTCGTACTTCTGGCAGGGATGATTACAACAGCTACATCTCTCTATGCGTGCCCCCTGCCATATTGTCGTTAATAAGCTCAATTTTGACCTCTGGTTTCCATCTAAAGAACCCAGAGTCGTAACACTCCTCCCCCCTTCAGAGAAAAAAAAAATGTGACTACTAGAATAGTAGTCATATTTTTTTTGTAAGAGTATACAGAATAAAATGGACATCCATGACATAATAGAAAATCAACCAAACAACAATTTCTGTCAAAAAAATTACAAGGGAATTCTCTGAAAGAAAAAAAAACAACATACACAAAAACAAACAAAAAAACAAAAGTAAATAAATTGGACACGGGATATTTAATGTCACAGGAGAACCTAAAAAAAAAATAAAGCATGACATTTGGTATGGCTTCCTGCGGCTCAGATGAATGTTACTCAGGCAAGCGGGACAGAGCGTCGGCTATCACGTTGAGCCGGCCCGGTAGGTGGATAATAGATAGATTAAAGTCCTGTAGGTACAATGCCCACCTGAGGATGCGCTTATTTTTCTGCTTCATCTGATTCATGAAAACTAATGGGTTATGGTCCGTGTACACTTCCACTATATTACCTGTGAGGTACACTTCGAACTTTTTGCAAGTTAGCACAAGCGCCAACGCCTCTTTTTCTATCACCGAATAATTGCGCTGCGCCTTGTCAAATTTCACAGAGTAATAATATACTGGGTGTTCCACTTTATCATCCCCAGTTTGCAACAACACTGCACCCAGCCCCGAGTCAGACGCGTCAACTTGAATTTTAAACGGACGGTCGAACCTTGGACTAGCAAGCACTGGGGCGGAAGCTAAGATCAATTTCAAGTTTTTAAATGCCTCTGCACAGTCCGATGACCACTTAAATTTAACGGCCTTCCGCAACAAATCTGTGAGAGGAGTGGCCACACTGGAAAAGTTCTGACAAAAGCGTCGGTAGTACGCACACATACCGATAAATCGTTGAATGTCCTTTTTAGACCTGAGCACTGGATAGTCCAGAATAGCACTATTTTGTCTTGTCGAGGTAACACTTTTCCTTGGCCCACTTCATAACCGAGGTACGTCACTGTGCCTTGGCCAAAATGACACTTTTTAGCATTTAAAGTTAGATTTGCATGTTTCAACACTGTGAACAACTGGCGTAACCTAGCTATGTGGTCAGCCCAATTAATATCAAAAGCACAATATCATCTAAATACGCCCGACAATTTGGCACATTAGCGAGCAAAGAGTTCATTAGCCTCTGGAACGTGGCAGGGGCATTACGCAAGCCGAATGGTAACACTTGATACTCAAACACACCCTCGGGGTCACAAACGCCGTTAGTTGTTTAGCACGTTCAGTGAGAGGGATTTGATAGTACCCTCTCGATAGATCGAATTTCGATACGTACGTGGCGTTCCCGATTTCGTCGATACAGTCCTCGAGACGTGGCAACGGATAGGCGTCCACTATGGTCACCTTGTTGAGCTGCCGATAATCGGTGCATAATCGCCAGGAGCCATCTGGTTTGGGGACCAAAAGGCAGGGCGAGCACCAAGAGCCCTGGCTCGGCCTGATGAGGCCGTGCTGGAGCAAGAAGTCGACCTCCTTACGGACGATGGCCTTCTTTTCCGGACTCATCCGATAGGGTTGAAGGCGAATGGGGGTGTAGTCCGTCAACTCGACATCATGGTAAATGGCATCAGTCTGGGTCGGGACCTCCCCGAACAGACTGGAGAATTCGTCAAGCAACGACTGCACCTCGTCACGTTGGGACATCTGCAAATGGGACAGTCCCTCCTCCACAGCATTCACAGAACTAGAATTATTGAGAATGAGATTAGTTGGGTCCCCAGAACAATCATCCCCTCCCTCACTGGAAATGGAAACATTGGTTAGTGCATGGGCCTGGGGCCCTGGAACTTCTTCAGCCGATTCACGTGTACGAGCATTACCTGTTTACGCTTATCAGAGTGTCTCACTTTGTACGTGAGGTCCCCAGTCTTCTCTGTCACAATGTAGGGGCCCTCGTACTTGTGGGACATAGTGCTCCCCAGTCGAGGCTTTAGTACCAGGACAGGGTCACCGGGCTGAAATACCCGCAACTTAGCCTTGGCATCGTTCCGTTCTTTCATATTCTCTTGGGCCTTCCCAAGATACTTTAGTGCCGCAGCCTTGCAGTCCTTGAGTCTCTGGTGGTGTTGCGCAAAGAAAGCCGAACCTTCGGTTAACGTTACGTTCCCTAACAGATTCTCCTGTAACATTTGCAAGGTCCACGAACTTTATGGCCAAACTAACTCAAAAGGAGAACAACCCAGTGAACTTTGCAACCCCTCCTAGCAGCAAACAAAACATACGGCAAGTTCTCGTCCCAGAAGGTATGGGAACTCTCGCACGATGTCTTCAACATCTGCTTCAGAGTTAGATGGAACCTTTCAATGACCCCCTGACTCTGTGGATGGTATGGGCTGGAAACCTTATGAGTTATTCCATGGTCCTTACAAAATTGTTCAAAATATCAGACTTAAAGTTAGTACCATTGTCAGTCTGCACAACCCGAGGCAGTCCAAAAGTGGAAAAAATTGCAACATACGAGCAACAACAGTCTTTGCTCGGATGTTCCTTACAGCAAAAGCCTCTGGGTAACGAGTCGTGATACACATCATCGTAATTAGGTAAATATTTCCAGACTTAGTTCTAGGTAATGGACCAACACAGTCCATTACACACATGAAAAATGGTTCCTCCGGCATGACAATGGGCTTAAGAGGAGCTTTAGGTGGAGTCTGTTTGTTTTCCCAACAAGGTGACAAGCAATACATGCATTACCAAATTTTGCCACATCGCTTTTCAGCTTGGGCCAGAAAAACTACTTGCAGATTTTGTGATAGTTAATATTAATGGCCTTGATGTCCCCCATAGGATCATAGGGCAGCTGACAAAACTCTTTCTCTATATAGCAGGTCGGCAACATAAACTGGTGGACTACCTCCTCAACTCATTGACATGGGAGCACTCTGAGGTCTCCATTTTCTCACCAACATCCGATCATTGTAGTAGTAGGTACCCAGTTGCTGCGTTCACAATTTCCTCCCTAGAGCGGCTGTCCGGAAAATCTGCAAGACTGGGGTCAGCTTTTTGTAACTCGCTGAAAGAGGCATCCAGGCCTTGATCAGATGCCATTGGGCGAGGCTCAACAGTGTCTCATCCACCTCCCCCCTACTCTCGGTAGGCAGGCAGTGGCAGGCTCTACACAAGTCCTAGGCCCTGTCATCGAGTCGGGGCCATGAATGTGTCCGAAAGGTCCACTGGGCTTTAACCACTCGGAAGGTCCCTCGTGTCCTTGGGATTTACCACCTTGGCATGCACAGGGCTGCCTTCGTTTACATTCAAGTCCCATAGAACTAGTCACCACGCACGCAGGTTACACAACATTATTCTCTGCGGTGGGTGAATCCAGGCAAAACTTTGGGTTAGGCAACATAACAGTGCAGTCTGGAGTACCCTATCTTATCCCTTGCTAAATCATTACCCAATATACATCAACATAGGGAAATGTAGGTACGAAGTGACCTACCCCGACTGTACAAATACCCTTGGGGAAATCAGATTCCAGGCACCCTTACGGAGGGTACTGCTCGAGTCACTAGTGACCCCCTCGACCAGTATCACCTCTTCAGTGTCGAGAGCATTGGCACTTTGCAAAGCACTCTCTAAAATTTAAGTCTGGATGGCACCGGTGTCTCGGAAGATTACCACGTCCTTCCAGGAAGAACCCTCATACAAAAGTAGTCTCCCTTTCTATAAGAATGGGGTAAGCCGGTCCAACCCCTGTGGGTTGGAAGTCTTACTCCCTAACCTCAGAAGGCCTCAATCCTGTGTCACAGCGAGAGCATTGGGTCTTTTTTTTCTGGGTACAGTTTCCAACAACGGCTAACGTTGGTGGGTTGAATTTTTACAATGACCACAAAAAACGTCGGGGAGAAGAGATATTACTACCGAATTACCCTTCGGTTACTCTTTGGTGTCGTGGGGCCGCTAAACAAATTAACAGGGTTAGTTATGTCTGAAACAGAATGTGCATTAGGTGAAGGTTTAGAAAGAGCTGGTCTGGACTGGCTGTGGGTAAAGTTTTGTTACTCTGTGGGGTTAAATATTCTTTATGGTCTTTTGCCCGCCAACTGGTGTTTTCATGCCATCTTGGCACCAAAATCCCCTAGTTTTAGAATTTAACTACCCTTTCTCTTAAATACTGAGCTACCATGTCTGGCATACCTATCGTAATAAAATGTGTCCCTTAAAACAACTAGGTCTTTTAATGCCTCGAACGTTTCGGCTGAGCCGAGCGACTCCATTTATCAAACAGCCTACTTTGATCAGTCGCGAATTCCGTGAAAGGTTGGTTGTGTGTAGGACTAAGGTTGCGATAACCTTGGCGGTGAGCGTCAGGAGTAATTTCATACGCACTCAAAATTCGTTCCCTGACATTAACATATTCAAAACACTCGTCGTCAAGCATATTAATAAAAATATCTTTGGCTTTACCCCTGAGTCTTCATGTAGGATTTTCACCCACTCCTCCTTTGGCCAGAGGAGAGTGACAGGGCATCTGCTGAAAAATGGTTGAGAAACCTTTCAGGATCCGACTCTGAAAATCAGGAAAATGTTATGTGCTTCTTTCATAATGCTGGGTTGATTCACGGTTAGGTGGGAGGTCTAGGGCAGCGCTTAATTCTAGCCTCCTCGGGGTTTTGCGTCTTTGCTCCTCTAATTTTATTCTTGCTAACTCTAGCGCTAACTCCCTCTCTGTATGAGCTGCTCTTTCTGCTTGGCTAGGCTGCCATAAAGGAGTA
>WNGS01005856.1:0-33109 GCA_020271785.1 Procambarus virginalis
AGACTAGATAAAGCACCTAAATTACTTGGGATCGTCTCAAAGCTATTCAAATGTACTCACTAGAAAGGCAGACGAGAGAGATACCAAATTAATTTCATGTGGAAAATACTGGAGGGCCAGGTCCAACATTCTGCACAGTAAAATAACAACGTAATGGGTGACCGATATGGAAGAAAAAGCAGAATAGAACCAGTGAAGAGCAAGAGTGCCATAGGCACAACAGAGAAACACTGTTAAACTCAGAGTCCGCGGTTGTTCAACGTACTCCCAGCGACTACTAAGAAATATTTGGAAAAACCGGGACATCTTCAAGAAGAAACTAAATTGTTTCCTTCAAGGAGTGCCGGACCAACGAGGACTGGCGTGGGTATGTGGGCCTGGGCCGCTCCAAGCAACAGCCTGAGTGGACCAAGATCTCACAAGTCAAGACACGGCTCCTGGTGGGGCACCATCTGGCTCCTGGTGGAGCACCATCTGGCTCCTAGTGGGGCACCATCTGGCTCCTAGTGGGGCACCACCTGGCTCCTGGTGGGACACCACCTGGCTCCTGGTGGGGCACCACCTGGCGCCTGGTGGGGCACCATCTGGCTCCTAGTGGGGCACCATCTGGCTCCTAGTGGGGCACCACCTGGCTCCTAAGTGGTGACACATATGGATCTCTAGTGGGGGCACCATCTGGTCTAGTTTTTTTTCGGCACCAACTGCTCCTGGTGGGGCACCATCTTGAGCCTGGTGGGGCGACATCTGGCTCCTAGTGGGGCACCACCTGGCTCCTAGTGGGGCACCATCTGACTCCTGGTGGGGCACCACCTGCCTCCTGGTGGAGCACCATCTGGCTCCTAGTGGGGCACCATCTGGCTCCTGGTGGAGCAGCACCTGGCTCTTGGTGGGGCACCATCTGGCTCCTGGTGGGGCACCACCTGCCTCCTGGTGGGGCACCATCTGACTCCTGGTGGGGCACCATATGGCTCCTGGTTTGGGCCACCTGCGATCTTGGTGGGGCACCACGGCTCTTGGTGGTGCACACTGGCTCTTGTTGGTGCCACCTGGCTCTTGGTGGGGCACCATCTGGCTCCTAGTGGGGCACCACCTGGCTCCTGGTGGGGCACCACTGGCTCCTAGTGGGGCGACATCTGGCTCCTAGTGGGGCACCATCTGACTCCTGGTGGGGCACCATCTAGGTACTGGGGCAAACCTGGTCTTGGTGGGGGCACCCACCCTGGTCTTGGTGGGGCACAACTGGTCCTAGTGGATGCACCACCCTCGGCTACTGGTGGCGGCCCACCCCAAGTGCGGCTGTACATCGGGGTGTGTTGGCATCACCCTCTCGTGTTGCACTGTCGGGTCGTTCTGGTCCGGGGGGGGCCAGCTGACCACCTGGGGGGCCCATCTGGCGCTGGGGCACCACCCCTGGGCCCCCCCTACTGACACCACATGGATGACCTCCTCCTGGTTGAATGGGGTGTCTGGGAGTTCTTCTACTCCGCAAGAGGCCTGAGGCCAGGCTTGGACGTGTGAGAGTTTGGTCCTTTAGGCTGTTGCTTGGAGCGGGTCCCGCAGGGCCCACATACCCACCCCCAGCCCGGGTGGTTCGGCACTTCCCTTGGAGGAACTAGATCTAGTTTCTCTTGAAAGCTGTCCCCACGTTTTTGTTTCCGGCAAGATGTTCTTAGTGCTTGCTGGGGAGGACGTTGAACACCGCGGCCCTCTGATGTTGCACCCGTCCTCGTAAAATCTGTATTCAATATTGATTTATTGAATACGTGCATAGGTGATATACTATATATATATAGTTTTCCTTGGAAAAACTTCATAGAAACATACCTTAACCTGAACCTTGTTAGGTATGTTAAATAGCATTTCTCTTCCATATCGTTCACTCCAGTACGTTGTTGAACAACCGCGGACCCTCTGATGTTTATACAGTGTTCTATGACTTGTGCCTATGGCACCTCTGATCTTCATGGTTTCTATTCTGCATTTTCTTTCCATATCGTTCACATCCAGTACGTGTTATTTTACTGTGTAGATTGGGACCTGGCCCTCTCCAGTATTTTCCACGTGTTTTTTATTTGGTATCTCTCTCGTCTCCTTTCTAGAGTACATTTGGAGAGCTTTGAGACGATACCAATAATTTAGGTGTTTTATCTCGTCTATGCGGGATACTATGCGGGATACCATATGCGTGCCGTATATGTTCTCTGTATTCCCTCTATTTCAAGCACTCTCTCTGCTCTGAGGGGAAGAATATCATTAGCGGTATATGCTAGACTGGCCATCAAAAGAACTGCCTTAGAAACTTGTGTAAGAAATCGTTCAGGACCCTGTATACCACTATGAAAGACCAATCCTGGAATATGCAACCCCAGCCTGGCAGTCCATACCTAGTTAAACACCAAACAAAGTTAAAGAAGATTTCAGCGGTATGCCACCAGGCTCGTTCCCGGAACTGAGAGGAAGGAACTACGAGGAAAGGCTAAAGGAGCTGAACCTCACAACCCTGGAAACAGAAAAGTAAGGGGAGACCTGATAAACACCTACAAAATTCTCAGGGGAATTGACAGGGTGGACAAAGTACAACCTCTTCAGCACAGGGGGGACACGAACAAGGGGACACAGGTGAAACTTAGTACCCAGATGAGCCACGGAGCTTAGAAAAGAAATTTTTCATTGTCAGAGTAGTTTAATAAATGGAATGCACTAGGAAAGTGATGTGTGGTGAGGCTGACTCCATACACACGTTTCCAGTGGTAGATATGATAGAGCCCAAATAGGCTCAGGAATCTGTACACCATTGATTGACAGTTGAGAGGGCGGACCAAAGAGCCAAAGCATCACCCCGAAGCACAACTAGGTGAGATACTGTGAGCCGCCACTAGGCATGCAGCCAGATGAGAGGAGGAGAGTGTGCCAGTGTGAGGCAGCTGCCCCTGGAGACAACTGCGTCACTCTGGCAGTGTGACGCAGCTAGCTGCCCCTGGAGACACTGCGTCACTCTGGCAGTGTGAGGCAGCTGCCCCTGGAGACACTGCGTCACACTGCCAGTGTGAGGCAGCTGCCCCTGGAGACACTGCGTCACTCTGGCAGTGTGACCGCAGCTGCCCCTGGAGACACTGGGTCACTCTGGGCAGTGTGACGTCGCTGCCCCTGGCAGACCCTAGCGTCACTCTGGCAGTGTGAGGCAGCTGCCCCTGGAGACACTGCGTCACTCTGGCAGTGTGACGCAGCTGGCCCTGGAGACACTGCGTCACTCTGGCAGTGTGGCGCAGCTGCCCCTGGAGACACGTGGTCACTCTGCCAGTGTGACGCAGGCTGCCCCTGGAGACACGTGGTCACTCTGCCAGTGTGACGCAGCTGCCCCTGGAAGACACGTGGTCACGTCCTGCCAGTGTGACGCAGCTGCCCCTGAGACACGTGGTCAATCTGCCAGTGTGAAGCAGCTGCCCCTGGAGACACTTGGTCACTGGACCACCCCCAGTGTGAAGCAGCTGCCCCTGGAGACACTGGCTCACTGCCAGTGTGAAGCAGCTGCCCCTGGAGACACTGCGTCACACTGCCAGTGTGACGCAGCTGCCCCTTGGAAGCAACGTGGGGTCACTCTTCTGCCAGTGTGAAGCAGCTGCCCCTGGAGACACTGCGTCACTGCCAGTGGTGACGCAGCTGCCCCTGGGAGCACGTCGTCACTCTGCCAGTGTGACGCAGGCTGCTCCTGGAGACACGTGGTGGTCACTGCTCTGCAGTGTGAAGCAGCTGCCCTGGAGGACACCTGCGTCACTCTGCAACGCAGTGTGACGCCAGCTGCCACCTGGAGCCACGTGGTCACACTCTGCAGGTGTGGAGGCAGCTGCCCCCTGGAGCACAGTGGTCACTCGCCAGTATGACGCAGTCTGCCCCTGGAGACAACGTGGTCACTCTGCCAGTGTGGACGCAGGCTTGCCCCTGGAGAACACTGCGTCCACTCTGGCAGTGTGACCGCAGCTGCCCCCTGACCGGAGACCGTGGTCACTCTGCCAGTGTGAAGCAGCTGCCCCTGGAGACACTTGGTCACTCTGCCAGTTGAGGCAGCTGCCCCTGGAGACACGTGGTCACTGCCAGTGTGACACAGCTTGCAGCCCTGGAGACACGTGGTCATCTGCCATTGTGACGCAGCTGCCCCCCTGGAGACACGTGGGTCACTCTGCCCAGTGTGACGCAGCTGCCCTGGAGACACGTGGTCACTCTGCCAGTGTGACGCAGCTGCCCCTGGAAGCAACGTGGTCACCTACTGCCAGTGTGAAGCAGCTGCCCCTGGAGACACTGGCGTCACTCTGGCAGTGTGACGCAGCTGCCCTGGAGACACGTCGTCACTGCCAGTGTGACGCAGCTGCCCCTGGAAGACACGTGGGTCACTCCATCGCCAGTGTGACGCAGCCGCCCCTGGAGACACTGCGTCACTCTGGCAGTGTGCCAGCTTCCCCTGGAGACACGTGGTCCACTCTGCCAGTGTGACGGGCAGCTGCCCCTGGAAGGACACGTGGTCACTCTGCCAGTGTGAAGCAGCTGCCCCTGGAGACACGTGGTCACTGAGCTCTGCCAGTATGACGCAGCTTGCCCCTGGAGACATGTGGTGCACTCTGCCAGTGTGACGCAGCCGCCCCTGGAGACACTGCGTCACTCTGGCAGTGTGACGCAGCTGGCCCTGGAGACACTGCGTCGGTCAACTCTGCCAGTTGAGGCAGCTGCCCCTGGAGACACTGCGTCACACTGCCAGTGTGACGCAAGCTTGGCCCCTGGAGACACGTGGTCACTCTGCCAGTTGAGGCAGCTGCCCCTGGAGACACTGCGTCCATCTGGGCCAGGGTGACGCAGCTGCCCCTGGAGACCCCGTGGTCCAACTGACATGGGTGAAGCAGCTGCCCCTGGAGACACTGGGTCACTCTGCCAGTGTGACGCAGCTGCCCCTGGAGAAGGGGAGGGGGGGGCACGTGGTCACTCTGCCAGTGTGAACGCAGCTGCCCCGGAGACAGTGGTCCACGTCTGCCAGTGTGACACAGCTGCCCACTGGAGAAGCGTGGTCACTCTGCCAAGTGTGAGGCAGCTGCCCCTGGAGACACTTGGTCACTGCCAGTGTGACACAGCTGACCCCTGGAAGACACGTGGTCACACTGCCAGTGTGACGCAGCTGCCCCTGGAGACACGTGGTGACTCTGCCAGTGTGAGGCAGCTGCCCCTGGAGACACTGGTCACTGCCAGTGTGACACAGCTGCCCCTGAGACACGTGGTCACTCTGCCAGTGTGACGCAGCTGCCCCTGGAGACACGTGGTCACTGCCAGTGTGACACAGCTGCCCCTGGAACACGGGTGTCACTCTGCCAGTGTGAGGCAGCTGCCCCTGGAGACACTGCGTCACTCTGGCAGTGTGACGCAGCTGCCCCTGGAGACACGTGGTCACTCTGCCAGTGTGACGCAGCTGCCCCTGGAGACACTGCGCCACTCTGGCAGTGTGACGCAGCTGCCCTGGAGACACTGCGTCCTCTGCCAGTGTGAAGCAGCTGCCCCTGAGACACGTGGTCACTCTGCCAGTGTGACGCAGCTGCCCCTGGAGACACGTGGTCACTCTGCCAGTGTGAGCAGCTGCCCCTGGAGACACTGCGTCACTCTGCCAGTGTGACGCAGCTGCCCCTGGAGACACTGCGTCACACTGCCAGTGTGAAGCAGCTGCCCCTGGAGACCCTGCGTCACTCTGCCAGTGTGACGCTGCCCCTGGAGACACTGCGTCACTCTGCCAGTGTGACGCAGCTGCCCCGGGAGACACTGCGTCACTCTGCCAGTGTGACGCAGCTGACAGTACTGGTGAGTGTGGGGCTGACAGTACTGGTGAGTGTGGGGGCTGACAGTACTGGTGAGTGTTGGAGCTGACAGTACTGGTGAGTGTGGCAGCTGACAGTACTGGTGAGTGTGGCAGCTGACAGTACTGGTGAGTGTGGGGGCTGACAGTACTGGTGAGTGTGGGGGGCTGACAGTACTGGTGAGTGTGGGGATGACAGTACTGGTGAGTGTGGCAGCTGACAGTACTGGTGAGTGTGGCAGCTGACAGTACTGGTGAGTGTGGGGGCTGACAGTACTGGTGAGTGTGGCAGCTGACAGTACTGGTGAGTGTGGGGCTGACAGTACTGGTGAGTGTGGCAGCTGACAGTACTGGTGAGTGTGGGGGCTGACAGTACTGGTGAGTGTGGGGCTGACAGTACTGGTGAGTGTGGGGGCTGACAGTACTGGTGAGTGTGGCAGCTGACAGTACTGGTGAGTGTGGGGGCTGACAGTACTGGTGAGTGTGGGGGCTGACAGTACTGGTGAGTGTGGGGGCTGACAGTATGGTGAGTGTGGCAGCTGACAGTACTGGTGAGTGTGGGGGCTGACAGTACTGGTGAGTGTGGGTGCTGACAGTACGGTGAGTGTGGGGGATGACAGTACTGGTGAGTGTGGCAGCTGACAGTACTGGTCGTGTTGGGGCTGACAGTACTGGTGAGTGTGGGGGCTGACAGTACTAGTGAGTGTGGGGGATGACAGTACTGGTGAGTGTGGCAGCTGACAGCACTGGTGAGTGTGGCAGCTGACAGTACTGGTGAGTGTGGCAGCTGACAGTACTGGTGAGTGTGGGGGCTGACAGTACTGGTGAGTGTGGGGGCTGACAGTACTGGTGAGTGTTGGAGCTGACAGTACTGGTGAGTGTGGCAGCTGACAGTACTGGTGAGTGTGGGGGCTGACAGTACTGGTGAGTGTGTGGCAGCTGACAGTACTGGTGAGTGTGGCAGCTGACAGTATTGGTGAGTGTGGGGGCTGACAGTACTGGTGAGTGTGGCAGCTGACAGTAATGGTGAGTGTGGGGGCTGGCAGTACTGTGAGTGTGGGGGCTGACAGCACTGGTGAGTGTGGCAGCTGACAGTACTGGTGAGTGTTGGAGCTGACAGTACTGGTGAGTGTGGCAGCTGACAGTACTGGTGAGTGTGGGGGCTGACAGTACTGGTGAGTGTGGGGGCTGACAGTACTGGTGAGTGTGGCAGCTGACAGTACTGGTGAGTGTTGGAGCTGACAGTACTGGTGAGTGTGGCAGCTGACAGTACTGGTGAGTGTGGCAGCTGACAGTACTGGTGAGTGTGGAGGCTGACAGTACTGGTGAGTGTGGGGGCTGACAGTACTGGTGAGTGTGGGGGCTGACAGTACTGGTGAGTGTGGGGCTGACAGTACTGGTGAGTGTGGAGGCTGACAGTACTGGTGAGTGTGGGGGCTGACAGTACTGGTGAGTGTGGGGCTGACAGTACTGGTGAGTGTGGGGGCTGACAGTACTGGTGAGTGTGGCAGCTGACAGTACTGGTGAGTGTGGCAGCTGACAGTACTGGTGAGTGTGGCAGCTGACAGTACCGGTGAGTGTGGAGGCTGA
This sequence comes from Procambarus virginalis, assembly GCA_020271785.1. NCBI lineage: Eukaryota > Metazoa > Arthropoda > Malacostraca > Decapoda > Cambaridae > Procambarus > Procambarus virginalis. The sequence continues at coordinate 7,418 of WNGS01005856.1, forward strand.
CAGTACTGGTGAGTGTGGGGGCTGACAGTACTGGTGAGTGTGGCAGCTGACAGTACTGGTGAGTGTGGGGGCTGACAGTACTGGTGAGTGTGGGGGCTGACAGTACTGGTGAGTGTGGGGGCTGACAGTACTGGTGAGTGTTGGAGCTGACAGTACTGGTGAGTGTGGCAGCTGACAGTACTGGTGAGTGTGGGGGCTGACAGTACTGGTGAGTGTGGGGCTGACAGTACTGGTGAGTGTGGGGGCTGACAGTACTGGTGAGTGTGGGGGCTGACAGTACTGGTGAGTGTGGGGGCTGACAGTACTGGTGAGTGTGGGGGCTGACAGTACTGGTGAGTGTTGGGGCTGACAGTACTGGTGAGTGTGGGGGCTGACAGTACTGGTGAGTGTGGGGGCTGACAGTACTGGTGAGTGTGGGGGCTGACAGTACTGGTGAGTGTTGGGGCTGACAGTACTGGTGAGTGTGGGGCTGACAGTACTGGTGAGTGTGGAGCTGACAGTACTGGTGAGTGTAGCAGCTGACAGTACTGGTGAGTGTGGGCTGACAGTACTGGTGAGTGTTGGAGCTGACAGTACTGGTGAGTGTGGCAGCTGACAGTACTGGTGAGTGTGGGGGCTGACAGTACTGGTGAGTGTGGGGGCTGACAGTACTGGTGAGTGGGGGGCTGACAGTACTGGTGAGTGTGGGGGCTGACAGTACTGGTGAGTGTGGGGCTGACAGTACTGGTGAGTGTGGGGCTGACAGTACTGGTGAGTGTGGGGGGCTGACAGTACTGGTGAGTGTGGGGGCTGACAGTACTGGTGAGTGTGGGGGCTGACAGTACTGGTGAGTGTGGCAGCTGACAGTACTGGTGAGTGTGGCAGCTGACAGTACTGGTGAGTGTGGCAGCTGACAGTACTGGTGAGTGTGGCAGCTGACAGTACTGGTGAGTGTGGGGGCTGACAGTACTGGTGAGTGTGGCAGCTGACAGTACTGGTGAGTGTGGCAGCTGACAGTACTGGTGAGTGTGGGGGCTGACAGTACTGGTGAGTGTGGCAGCTGACAGTACTGGTGAGTGTGGGGGCTGACAGTACTGGTGAGTGTGGCAGCTGACAGTACTGGTGAGTGTGGCAGCTGACAGTACTGGTGAGTGTGGGGGCTGACAGTACTGGTGAGTGTGGCAGCTGACAGTACTGGTGAGTGTTGCAGCTGACAGTAGCCACTACATGCCAGCATGGTTGACAATTCAGTAACAAACAGCGGTCAAATAACCAGAGTTACCATTGGGTTTGAGTATAGCACGTTCTTCCCCCGTCAAGAACGGGAGGAAGAGTAAGCTAGTATACTGTAATTGCTCTCAACTACCCTAACTACCTAACGACCCTGGTAGTATATATATACGTCGGCTGTAAAGTGTGTTATGGTGTTGGGTGTGTATGTGAGGGTGTGAGTGATGGGTGGTGGAAGGGACTTAAGCTTGGTGAAACAGGATGCTCCCTCACGCCAATGACAACTCCACTCTAAATAACCTTATTATTTTCATTGTCGGTGAAGCTGCTGCCTCTTATGTGAGGGTGTAGGCTCTCGTGTGTTCTGTTTACTGTTTGTGTACTTCTGTCTACTGTCTCTTGTCTCTCTTCTCCGTCTCCTGCATATACCACTAAGGAGAAAACAGAGAAAAAGATGCCAACTTGCAGGAGAATGTTGTTGTTAAAGATTCGCTACCTGAAACAGAAAGTTCCAGGTAACACTGGCTATGGTGAGCCCGTAGTTTTCAGGAGAAGAGCGCTGCCGCAATAGGCGAGGAGAACCAACAGAACATCTCCCACGGTGGACAGTGTGCCAACCAGGACGAGGAAGGCTGTGTAGGGGAGCAGAAATGATCCCGCTCCAGCTGACACAAACATACACCCTCCAGGAGAGCCAGAGACAGCACATGACCTCAAGTAAAACCTTGCACCATGCCAAATACTTCTCCTCCTGTGCCATAACAAGACCCAAACACCATCCAGCACCGGACCCTGGCGCAATGGTCAGGCTTAAGTGAGATTCTGTTTTCAGTAAACCTTTGAACACATTGAACACAAGTGTTCAGAGGTTCGCGAGTTCTTCATGAGACGCCAACATGGACGGGTGGTAGTGGGTGTTGACAGTCCAGTACACCTGACAGTGGTAGTGGGTGTTGACAGTCCAGTACACCTGACAGTGGTAGTGGGTGTTGACAGTCCAGTACACCTGACAGTGGTAGTGGGTGTTGACAGTCCAGTACACCTGACAGTGGTAGTGGGTGTTGACAGTCCAGTACACCTGACAGTGGTAGTGGGTGTTGACAGTCCAGTACACCTGACAGTGGTAGTGGGTGTTGACAGTCCAGTACACCAGTGGTGGTGGGTGTTGACAGTCCAGTACACCTGACAGTGGTAGTGGGTGTTGACAGTCCAGTACACCAGTGGTAGTGGGTGTTGACAGTCCAGTACACCTGACAGTGGTAGTGGGTGTTGACAGTCCAGTACACCTGACAGTGGTAGTGGGTGTTGACAGTCCAGTACACCTGACAGTGGTAGTGGGTGTTGACAGTCCAGTACACCTGACAGTGGTAGTGGGTGTTGACAGTCCAGTACACCAGTGGTAGTGGGTGTTGACAGTCCAGTACACCAGACAGTGGTAGTGGGTGTTGACAGTCCAGTACACCTGACAGTGGTAGTGGGTGTTGACAGTCCAGTACACCTGACAGTGGTAGTGGGTGTTGACAGTCCAGTACACCAGACAGTGGTAGTCGGTGTTGACAGTCCAGTACACCAGACAGTGGTAGTGGGTGTTGAAAGTCCAGTACACCTGACAGTGGTAGTGGGTGTTGACAGTCCAGTACACCTGACAGTGGTAGTGGGTGTTGACAGTCCAGTACACCTGACAGTGGTAGTGGGTGTTGACAGTCCAGTACACCTGACAGTGGTAGTGGGTGTTGACAGTCCAATACACCAGTGGTAGTGGGTGTTGACAGTCCAGTACACCTGACAGTGGTAGTGGGTGTTGACAGTCCAGTACACCTGACAGTGGTAGTGGGTGTTGACAGTCCAGTACACCTGACAGTGGTAGTGGGTGTTGACAGTCCAGTACACCTGACAGTGGTAGTGGGTGTTGACAATCCAGTACACCTGACAGTGGTAGTGGGTGTTGACAGTCCAGTACACCTGACAGTGGTAGTGGGTGTTGACAGTCCAGTACACCTGACAGTGGTAGTGGGTGTTGACAGTCCAGTACACCTGACAGTGGTAGTGGGTGTTGACAGTCCAGTACACCAGTGGTAGTGGGTGTTGACAGTCCAGTACACCTGACAGTGGTAGTCGGTGTTGACAGTCCAGAACACCAGACAGTGGTAGTGGGTGTTGACAGTCCAGTACACCTGACAGTGGTAGTGGGTGTTGACAGTCCAGTATACCAGACAGTGGTAGTGGGTGTTGACAGTCCAGTACACCAGACAGTGGTAGTGGTTGTTGACGGTCCAGTACACCTGACAGTGGTAGTGGGTGTTGACAGTCCAGTACACCAGTGGTAGTGGGTGTTGACAGTCCAGTACACCTGACAGTGGTAGTGGGTGTTGACAGTCCAGTACACCAGTGGTAGTGGGTGTTGACAGTCCAGTACACCAGACAGTGGTAGTGGGTGTTGACAGTCCAGTACACCAGTGGTAGTGGGTGTTGACAGTCCAGTACACCTGACAGTGGTAGTGGGTGTTGACAGTCCAGTACACCAGTGGTAGTGGGTGTTGACAGTCCAGTACACCTGACAGTGGTAGTCGGTGTTGACAGTCCAGTACACCAGACAGTGGTAGTGGGTGTTGACAGTCCAGTACACCAGACAGTGGTAGTGGGTGTTGACAGTCCAGTACACCAGTGGTAGTGGGTGTTGACAGTCCAGTACACCTGACAGTGGTAGTGGGTGTTGACAGTCCAGTACACCTGACAGTGGTAGTGGGTGTTGACAGTCCAGTACACCAGACAGTGGTAGTGGGTGTTGACAGTCCAGTACACCAGTGGTAGTGGGTGTTGACAGTCCAGTCCACCTGACAGTGGTAGTGGGTGTTGACAGTCCAGTACACCTGACAGTGGTAGTGGGTGTTGACAGTCCAGTACACCAGTGGTAGTGGGTGTTGACAGTCCAGTACACCAGTGGTAGTGGGTGTTGACAGTCCAGTACACCAGTGGTAGTGGGTGTTGACAGTCCAGTACACCTGACAGTGGTAGTGGGTGTTGACAGTCCAGTACACCAGACAGTGGTAGTGGGTGTTGACAGTCCAGTACACCAGACAGTGGTAGTGGGTGTTGACAGTCCAGTACACCAGACAGTGGTAGTGGGTGTTGACAGTCCAGTACACCAGACAGTGGTAGTGGGTGTTGACAGTCCAGTACACCTGACAGTGGTAGTGGGTGTTGACAGTCCAGTACACCAGACAGTGGTAGTGGGTGTTGACAGTCCAGTACACCAGTGGTAGTGGGTGTTGACAGTCCAGTACACCAGACAGTGGTAGTGGGTGTTGACAGTCCAGTACACCTGACAGTGGTAGTGGGTGTTGACAGTCCAGTACACCAGACAGTGGTAGTGGGTGTTGACAGTCCAGTACACCAGACAGTGGTAGTGGGTGTTGACAGTCCAGTACACCTGACAGTGGTAGTGGGTGTTGACAGTCCAGTACACCTGACAGTGGTAGTGGGTGTTGACAGTCCAGTACACCAGTGGTAGTGGGTGTTGACAGTCCAGTACACCAGACAGTGGTAGTGGGTGTTGACAGTCCAGTACACCTGACAGTGGTAGTGGGTGTTGACAGTCCAGTACACCTGACAGTGGTAGTGGGTGTTGACAGTCCAGTACACCAGACAGTGGTAGTGGGTGTTGACAGTCCAGTACACCAGTGGTAGTGGGTGTTGACAGTCCAGTACACCAGACAGTGGTAGTGGGTGTTGACAGTCCAGTACACCTGACAGTGGTAGTGGGTGTTGACAGTCCAGTACACGAGACAGTGGTAGTGGGTGTTGACAGTCCAGTACACCAGACAGTGGTAGTGGGTGTTGACAGTCCAGTACACCTGACTGTGGTAGTGGGTGTTGACAGTCCAGTACACCTGACAGTGGTAGTGGGTGTTGACAGTCCAGTACACCTGACAGTGGTAGTGGGTGTTGACAGTCCAGTACACCAGTGGTAGTGGGTGTTGACAGTCCAGTACACCAGACAGTGGTAGTGGGTGTTGACAGTCCAGTACACCTGACAGTGGTAGTGGGTGTTGACAGTCCAGTACACCTGACTGTGGTAGTGGGTGTTGACAGTCCAGTACACCTGACAGTGGTAGTGGGTGTTGACAGTCCAGTACACCTGACAGTGGTAGTGGGTGTTGACAGTCCAATACACCTGACAGTGGTAGTGGGTGTTGACAGTCCAGTACACCTGACAGTGGTAGTGGGTGTTGACAGTCCAGTACACCAGTGGTAGTGGGTGTTGACAGTCCAGTACACCAGTGGTAGTGGGTGTTGACAGTCCAGTACACCAGACAGTGGTAGTGGGTGTTGACAGTCCAGTACACCTGACAGTGGTAGTGGGTGTTGACAGTCCAGTACACCAGACAGTGGTAGTGGGTGTTGACAGTCCAGTACACCAGACAGTGGTAGTGGGTGTTGACAGTCCAGTACACCTGACTGTGGTAGTGGGTGTTGACAGTCCAGTACACCTGACAGTGGTAGTGGGTGTTGACAGTCCAGTACACCTGACAGTGGTAGTGGGTGTTGACAGTCCAGTACACCAGTGGTAGTGGGTGTTGACAGTCCAGTACACCAGACAGTGGTAGTGGGTGTTGACAGTCCAGTACACCTGACAGTGGTAGTGGGTGTTGACAGTCCAGTACACCTGACTGTGGTAGTGGGTGTTGACAGTCCAGTACACCTGACAGTGGTAGTGGGTGTTGACAGTCCAGTACACCTGACAGTGGTAGTGGGTGTTGACAGTCCAGTACACCAGACAATGGTAGTGGGTGTTGACAGTCCAGTACACCTGACAGTGGTAGTGGGTGTTGACAGTCCAGTACACCTGACAGTGGTAGTGGGTGTTGACAGTCCAGTACACTGGCACAACAGACCACTTACACAAACACTGTAGGTAAACTTAGTTTGCATTGTGCTGGAGCATTGTATTGCCTCTTGTGTCCACCTCCCCCCCCTCCTCTGCGTCCTAACTGTCCCAGCACCACGTGTAAACTGCGCCAGTTTGCACCTTGGGTGTTGCCCTCCCCTGGTCACCTCAGGAGGTAGTTTACTGTCAAGATTTAGGGTTAAACATGCCAGTAAACATTGTGTTATTATTGGTGGCCAACTGAAAGACCTGACTAACATCACACTAGTTGTGGCGCAGTGGTAACACACTCGCCCCGCGCATCGCCACATCTTTGACCTGGGTTGGTATCCTGGCCGGGGAGGATTGACTGGGCACTAATCCTTAACCGTAGGCTCTGTTCACCCAGCAGTAATGGGTACCTGGTTGTCGAACCATATGGCGGGTCGTGTTCCAGGGAACATTAGAGGGTTAAGGACCTGCCCAAAATGCTATGCGAGCTGCTGGCTGTACAAGAATGTAACAACTCGTCTATATATAGAAATAGATACAAAAAATAGACAAATTCTGCTTGCTGGGATTGAGGTTCGGCTCTTTGGTCCCGCCTCTCAACAGTCACTCAACTGGTGTCCACTATATTGTCTACTCTCATAACAATTCTAGTGTCATCTGCAATGGTTTATTTTAGTTTAAACTCCTGCCAGTTCTTTATATCCTGGTCTATGTCAGATATGAGGATGAGGTAAGTGCCGGAGCAAGTCAAGATCTCGACGTTGTCGTTGGTAATTCTGTTTGAGCGCATTTTGTGCACAATAACACCATTATCACATTTGTCGGAAGCTTTTGTGTATATTAGAGTTGTGTACATCGGTCACCTGTGCTCACCAAGACAGCTGTATAAACTACGCAGATGTGTACAATGGCCAACTGTTCACCCCGAGGACAAAGTTGATACTCTAGTGGATTTGTTTACATAATCAGCTGATTAAAATTAGGGCGCGCAAGGAAACCATGTGGACTTGTTTACATGACGCGAGGCTTCCAGGAAGTGAGTGCGTGTGTTGATATCAATGTGGTGGTGGTTCCTACCTGGAAGTGGTTCCCAGGATCAATGTCCCCGCGGTCCAGTGTCTGACTACGTCCCCTGGATGGTCTGCTCAGCCGCCAGGCTGTTACACGCCGCTGCTCGCAGCCTTATGTTGAATCATAGAATATAGGGAAGACATGAGAGGGATTCAGGAAGGGAAGCAGGTAACGGTAAAGTTGGTGGTGGCACTGGCGGTGGTGGTGGTGGTGGTGGTGGCACTGGCGATGGTGGTGGTGGTAGTGGTGGTGTTGGTGGTGGTGGTGGTGGTGGTGGTGGCACTGGCGGTGGTGGTGGTGGTGGCACTGGCGGTGGTGGTGGTGGTGGCACTGGCGGTGGTGGTGGTGGTGGCACTGGCGGTGGTGGTGGTGGCACTGGCGGTGGTGTTGGTGGTGGCACTGACGGTGGTCGTGGTGGTGGTGGTGGCACTGACGGTGGTGGTGTGGCACTGACGGTGGTGGTGGTGGTGGCACTGACGGTGGTGGTGGTGGTGGCACTGACGGTGGTCGTGGTGGTACTGACGGTGGTGGTGTTGGTGGTTTTAGCACTGGCGATGGTGGTGGTGGCACGGACGGTGGTGTTGGTGGTGGTGCCACCAGTGCTACCACTGGTGTGGTTTGTAATATACAAACCGCCAGATGCAACAGTTGAGGAATTCACTGAACAGATCCACAAAATAGAGAATATCCTTGATAACCTAGCAAACCCAGTACCAGACATCATCTTCCTTGGAGACTTCAATCTACCCAGTTTAAAATGGAGAATAGTAAACAATAACATTATAGCAGGAAATCATCCTGGAAATAACCAACCACATGTCAGAGAACTACTGAGATTCTGTGACAAATTCTCGCTCAGTCAGCAGATTACAGAGAACGAGAACACGCTGGACCTGATATTCACGAACAATGATGAGCTAATCAGAGACATTACTGTCTCAGACACTACGTACTCGGACCACAAGCTCATTGAAGTGCAAACTAACATCAATAACAGAAGTAGGCCCAAGAGAAACAACAAGCGAGAATGGCTATTCAATAAATTCAATTTTAATAATAAAAGGATAGACTGGGAGAAAATAAACAGGGGAACTTACAAACATTCAATGGGAAAATGTTATAAATAATAAAAATCCTACACAAGGAATAGAAAAACTGACTTCTGAAGCCTATGAAGTCTGTCTGAAACATGTTCCGTTGAGGAAAGCCAGAAAGAGGTCCAATGTAGAAAGAGAACGCAGACGACACTACAAAAGAAGAAAAATGTTGACGGAAATGCTGAAGCAGACACGACTTTCCATACAAAGAAGGAATAATTTGGGCCAAGCCTGGCCTCAGGCCGAGCTTGGGGAGTAAAACTCCCAGAACCCCATCAACCAGGTATCAACCAGACCTCTGATGTATATACAGTTCTCTAATTGTGCCTATGGCACCTATGCTCTTCACTGGTTCTATTCTGCATTTTCTTCCATATCGTTCACTCCAGTATGTTGTTATTTTACTGTGCAGATTAGGGACCTGGCCTTCCAGTATTTTCCATGTGTATATTATTTGGTATCTCTCTCGTCTCCTTTCTAGAGAGTACATTTGGAGAGCTTTGAGACGATCCCAATAATTTAGGTGTTTTATCTCGTCTATGCGTGCCGTATATGTTCTCTGTATTCCCTCTATTTCAGCAATCTCTCCTGCTCTGTAGGGGGAAGTGAGTACTGAGCAGTACTCAAGACGGGACAACACAAGTGACTTCAAGAGTACAACCATTGTGATGGGATCCCTGGATTTGAAAGTTCTCGTAATCCATCTGATCATTTTCATGGCTGCCGCAATATTTGCTTGGTTATGCTCCCTAAAATTTAGGTCGTCAGACATCATTATTCCCAAATCTTTTACATGTTGCTTTCCTACTATTGGCAAATTTGATTGCGTTTTGTACACTGTATTATGTTTAAGGTCCTCATTTTTATCGTATCTGGGTACCTGGAATTTATCGCTGTTAAACATCATGTTATTTTCTAATGCACAGTCTAAAACTTTATTAATATCTACTTGTAGTTTTTCAATGTCTTCAGCAAAGGTAATTTTCATGCTGATTTTTGTGTCATCTGCAAAGGATGACACGAAGCTGTGCCTTGTATTTGAGTCTATATCTGATATGAGAATAAGGAAAAGCGGTGGTGCAAGGACTGTACCCTAAGGTACTTATTATTATTAACATCTTTATTGACAAAATTAATTACAATTTTGCCTAATCTGAGGATTTTGATAGTCTGATTAAAGTGAGGATAATGCTAGTATTCACTGTCACGCAGGACAGAGGGTCATACATAAGACAATAGGTCTAAACTGTAGGCTGAAGCACATATATATCATGGTTACAATCAATGTTTTAATATATGGATATGTGAAAACAAGTTTCTACTGTGCACTGCCACACAAGGGCAGGGATGGGTTCATAGGTGATGCAGCTTAGAAGTAATAAACATAAAAATTGTTCTTCATTCTTTAAAATGGACAAGCAAATTTTGGGTAAATTGTTAGGATGTCGTCCAGAACACCTGAGTCAATAAAATAGTTACACAGTTGGTGGTACAAGAGGCCAGGAGGTCTAAAGTCCTTTACGGTTTCACATTCATCAATGTAGTGTTCTAGTGAATGCATTAAAGGTTTATCACAGAGTTTACAATCTGAGTATTCTGGTAGTGGCTCAGCCTCACTAACCTGCCAGATGTGTCTATAGCCAAGGCGAATTCGCGCAATGACTACATCACATTGCCTGGTTCGGTTACTGTGCTGACCATACAAATACCTATTATTACAAAACTTGTCATAACTTTTAATACTGCAGCTTTCAGGTCTCTGGGCATTTCTTAGTTCTTCTAAATCTGAATTAATTTCTTTAATTTGTATGTTTCTAATAACTGCATTAGATAGTCCAAAGTCATAATCAATGTTTTCTTTCCTGCAAGCCTCATTGGCCAATCGATCTACGAAGTCATGTTTTCCAACTCCAACATGGGATGGGATCCACACAAATTTTATACAAGAGTTATTATCATTGGCAAAATTACATTCCATTTAATATTACAAGCTACTTCCGACATACATTGTGATGGGTTATTTAAGGACTGCAGAGCACTTTTAGAGTCACAGAAAATAACTCCACCACCATTGAGCTTAAGGTATTCAGTGGCTAGATAAATGCCCAATAGCTCGGTCTGTGTCGTGCTAGCCCAGTTGTTCAATCTCTGTGTACTAGACATGATCATTTCATTCCCTTTATACACTGCACATGCACAACCTGTTCTACCAGTGCCTAACTGCACAGAGCCATCAGTAAAGGCATAGGATTCAGTCGGTTTGAGAATTTGAAGATGACTGTCAATAGCTTCTAATGTTATACATCTCAAAATGTCAGTGTTATACATTTGTTTAACACTGATGGGGGTATAATGCAGAGAGACCTCCACATCTTTCCAAGGGGGAATATAGTGAACAGTTTTATCAGGGTTAAGAGACACATTCAGTTTCTGAAGATTATAGGCACAACAACTGAGCCACACACTGTAGGGAGCTTTTTGCGGCGGATTGAGGGAACAGTCAGAATTGTTTAGAATGGATCTCAATTTAATTTGAATAGAGCTGGGGGGACCATTATTTTTCAAAGTTTTGGCGCAAAACATAGTACTAAGTAGAACTATTCTTTCGTAAATGGAAGGTAAGTTTAGTTCCTTTCTCATGTTAACAATTCTGACAGTTCTAGGACAACCCAGGATGATGCGCATGGCATCATTCTGTACTACATCTAGGCCTTGTAATTGTTTAGGTGAAAAATTAAGAAGATGCAAGGCATAATAATCAACAACAGATCGTACAAAGGCAATATAAAAACTACGGGCATATTTTATGTTAATGCCAAATCCTTTGCCAACAAGAGTTTTGAGAGGTTTAAGACGCTCAACTAGTTTTTTGCGCAGGTTGCTGACGAGATTTGCATCATTAACCTCGACTCCAAGATATTTATAAGACTCGCAAGTCTCCACGGGCACTCCATTAATAGTATAGTTAACATGAAGAGAATGGGGAATAAGAACCCTTGTTTTATCAACAGAGATTATGAGGCCACATTCTACTACTTTCTTGGAGAATGCATCAAGTAACACTTGTAGTCTTGGTTTACTGTGTGCCATAATACAAATATCATCAGCATAACATATAACAGTTTCCGTAGGTTGTACAGGTATGTCATGGATAAGTTTGTGCATAAGTATATTGAAGAGCATAGGGCTTAGGACACCACCTTGAGGTGTGCCTAGTTCGAATGCATCTGTCCTTGTACTTTTAACTCCTTTAAATAGGACACTAGCACGCCTGTTGGATAGGTAGCTCTTTATCCAACTCAGAAGATTACCTTTGATTCCAAATTCAGCAAGTTGCTCTAATATTATTTCGCCATTCGCTACATCGAAAGCTGACTTTAGGTCAATAAAGGCTGCCTGTGTCCCATCCTGGGAGTTTACAAATATTCAGCAAAGCATGTTTGTGTGCTACACTTGGGCATGAACCCATATAGGTTTGGGGCCAGTTTTTCTTTGACCTGAAACATGACACGATTGAGAACAATTCTCTCCAAGACTTTACACATGCAAGATGTAAGGGAAATGGGTCTGAATTTTTGAGAGTTAGGTTTAGGAATTGGTATTATGAGACTTTGTGTCCATTTCTTTGGCAAGATACCTTGTGAGAGACTCATTTGATAGAGGTCAAGCAGAGGGTGGCTAGGGACATCATTCATTAAGCTCAAAATGTTATAAGTTATACCATCCTCACCAGGGGCAGTTTGCTTAGGTTTTCCTATGCTGATGTTAATTCAAAGGGGTTATAGCAAACTGATCNGACACCGTTGTCTCCTGACACCGTTGTCTCCTGACACCGTTGTCTCCTGACACCGTTGTCTCCTGACACCGTTGTCTCCTGACACCGTTGTCTCATGACACCGTTGTCTCCTGACACCGTTGTCTCCTGACACCGTTGTCTCCTGACACCGTTGTCTCCTGACACCGTTGTCTCATGACACCGTTGTCTCCTGACACCGTTGTCTCCTGACACCGTTGTCTCCTGACACCGTTGTCTCCTGACACCGTTGTCTCCTGACACCGTTGTCTCCTGACACCGTTGTCTCATGACACCGTTGTCTCCTGACACTGTTGTCTCCTGACACCGTTGTCTCCTGACACTTGTCTCCTGACACTTGTCTCCTGACACTTGTCTCCTGACACCGTTGTCTCCTGACACTTGTCTCCTGACACCGTTGTCTCCTGACACCGTTGTCTCCTGACACTTGTCTCATGACACCGTTGTCTCCTGACACCGTTGTCTCCTGACACCGTTGTCTCCTGACACCGTTGTCTCCTGACACCGTTGTCTCCTGACACCGTTGTCTCCTGACACCGTTGGTCTTCCCTATTAAAGCTGACACACACCAGCCCTGCCCAATTACCCTTCATTGCACGAATGAAATATTTTGTCATTCACATGTGTATTGATATGAATGGTTGATCCAACTGTTGTGGGAAGGTAGTGGTGGGAGGACACAGGTGGTGGATCGGCTGGGTGTGGGGCCCGGGACCACGCCAGGGTAAAGAGGCGAGGGGTCGAGTGCCGAGTTAGTCATTTAAGTGGTGTAATCTTGGTGGTGGCTGGTCACTTCCCCCGTCATGCTCTGGCTCCTAGTCTGGCTCCATCTGGCTCCTGGTGGGGCACCACCTGGCTCCTAGTCTGGCTCCATATGGCTCCTGGTGGGGCACCACCTGGCTCTTAGTCTGGCTCCATCTGGCTCCTGGTGGGGCACCACCTGGCTCCTAGTCTGGCTCCATCTGGCTCCTGGTGGGGCACCACCTGGCTCCTAGTCTGGCTCCATCTGGCTCCTGGTGGGGCACCACCTGGCTTCTGGTGGGGCACCATCTGGCTCCTGGTGGGGCACCACCTGGCTCCTAGTCTGGCTCCATCTGGCTCCTAAATTGTGATTTTTACAACAACACACCCTGGGTCAGGGTAGAGAGGAGGGAGAACGACCAAAACCTTCCAGAAGTGACACACAATATGGACAATCATTCATATTTGCAAACATTCAAGGTTTAAAGCCAAAGTCAAGAAGTAAAGTTAAGTTCATAAATGGCCTCCTTTTAGAGTCAAACTCAATATTTGGGGCATTCACGGAAACTCATATAAAAGATTACATGGATGATGAAATCTGGATTCCAAATTATAATTTATATAGATGTGATAGAAAAACTAGGTCAAATGGAGGAGTAGGTCTGTATATTAAAGAGGACCTGGTATGCACAGAACTACTAAACTCAACTAATGAGGTGGTAGAGGTACTTGGAATTAAGGTAGAGAAACTAAACCTAATTATTATTCTAATATATAAACCGCCAGATACAACGGTTGAGGAATTCACAGAGCAGATGCACAAAATAGAGAACATCCTTGATAATCTAGCAAACCCAGCTCCAGATATTATCTTCCTTGGAGATTTCAATTTACCGAGTCTTCAATTTACCAATTTACCCGGGAAATAACCAATCACAGGTCAGAGAACTTTTGAGATTCTGTGACAAATTCTCGCTCAATCAACAGATTACAGAACCAACTAGGAACGAAAACACACTAGACTTGTTATTCACAAACAATGATGAACTAATCAGAGACATCACAATCTCAGATACTTCATACTCAGACCATAAGCTCATTGAAGTGCGAACTAGCATAAATAACGGTACTAGGTCTAAGAGACCCAACAAGCGAGAAGGAATATTCAGTCAATTCAATTTCAACAATAAGAGGATCGACTGGGAAAATAAATGTAGACCTTTCAACCATTCAATGGGAGACGGTCTTAAGCGACAAAACTCCCACACAGGGAATAGCTCAACTGACAGCTGAAGCTTACAAGGTCTGCTTGAAGCACGTGCCGGTGAGGAGGGGCAGAAAGAGGAACACTCTAGAAAGAGAACGCAGACGACTGTACAGGAGAAGGAAAAAAATAACGGAAATGCTTCGGCAGACACAACTATCACAAGCAAGGAAAATAAGCCTAAGCAGGGAGATCGAAGAAATAAAACAAACGTTGAAGCGATCATATGAGTCTGAGGAAATGGAATTGGAACAGAGAGCTATACAAGAGATAAGGAAAAATCCGAAATATTTTTTCACATACGTAAAATCAAAATCCAAAACCTCGACCAGTATTGGACCGTTAATTACAAATGAAGGTACGTACACAGAGGACGACAAAGAGATTAGTGAAATTCTAAGAAGCCAGTATGAGGCTATGTTTAGCACACCAATAAACAACATGAAAGTTGATGACCCAGACAGCTTCTTTATGAATGACATTCAAGCTGCAGATAATATAACGGATATTACCACAAACTCGGAAGACTTTGAAAGAGAAATTGACAATATGCCCATGCACTCAGCCCCTGGGCCTGACTCATGGAATTCAATATTCATAAAGAAATGTAAAGTACCAGTAGCGAGAGCACTCAGCGTAATATGGAGAAAGCCTGGATACAGGGGAGATACCAGCAGCACTTAAATCTGCAGATATAGCTCCGTTGCACAAGGGGGGAGTAAAGCCTTGGCAAAAAATTATAGGCCAGTTGCACTAACATCACACATAATAAAAGTGTTTGAAAGAGTGATTAGGAATCAAATTTCTAGTTTTATGGAAAACAATGAATTGCACAACCCAGGACAACATGGATTTAGAGCGGGAAGATCCTGTCTGTCACAGTTACTCAACCACTATGACAAAATCACAGAAGCCCTAGAAGAAAAGCAAAATGCAGATGTTGTATACACAGACTTTGCAAAGGCGTTCGACAAATGTGACCATGGGGTGATAGCTCACAAAATGAGGTCAATGGGAATAACTGGAAAAGTAGGACGCTGGATACTCAATTTCCTGTCGAACAGAACACAAAGAGTAACAGTCAATCAGATAAAATCGAGTCCAAGCGATGTTAAAAGCTCTGTACCTCAAGGTACAGTCCTTGCACCGCTACTGTTCCTTATTCTCATATCTGATATAGACAAAAATACACGTCACAGCTTCGTGTCATCCTTTGCAGATGACACAAAAATCAGCATGAAAATTACCTCTGCTGAAGACATTGAAAAACTACAAGCAGATGTCAACAAAGTTTTCGATTGGGCAGCAGAAAATAACATGATGTTTAACAGTGATAAATTTCAGGTACTCAGGTACGGCAAAAATGAGGATCTGAAACATAATACAGGGTACAAAACACAATCAAATCTTCCCATAGTAGAAAAACAGCATGTCAAGGATTTGGGAATAATGATGTCCGACGACCTAACGTTTAGGGAGCATAACCAAGCAAATATTGCGTCAGCCAGAAAAATGATCGGATGGATTACGAGAACTTTCAAATCCAGGGATCCCATCACAATGGTTGTACTCTTCAAGTCACTTGTGTTGTCCCGTCTCGAGTACTGCTCAGTACTCACTTCCCCCTTCAGAGCAGGAGAGATTGCTGAAATAGAGGGAATACAGAGAACATATACGGCACGCATAGACGAGATAAAGCACCTAAATTATTGGGATCGTCTCAAAGCTCTCCAAATGTACTCACAAGAAAGGAGACGAGAGAGATACCAAATAATATACACGTGGAAAATACTGGAGGGCCAGGTCCCAAATCTGCACAGTAAAATAACAACGTACTGGAGTGAACGATATGGAAGAAAATGCAGAATAGAACCAGTGAAGAGCAGAGGTGCCATAGGCACAATCAGAGAACACTGTATAAACATCAGAGGTCCGCGGTTGTTCAACGTCCTCCCAGCGACTATAAGAAATATTTCCGGAATAACCGTGGACATCTTCAAGAAAAAACTAATTTGTTTCCTTCAAGGAGTGCCGGACCAACCGGGCTGTGGTGGGTATGTGGCCCTGCGGGCCGCTCCAAGCAACAGCCTGGTGGACCAAGCTCTCACAAGTCAAGCCACCTGGCTCCTGGTGGGGCACCACCTGCCTCCTGGTGGAGCACCATCTGGCTCCTAGTGGGGCACCATCTGGCTCCTAGTGGGGCACCACCTGGCTCCTGGTGGGGCACCACCTGGCTCCTGGTGGGGCACCATCTGGCTCCTAGTGGGGCACCATCTGGTTCCTGGTGGAGCACCACCTGGCTCCTGGTGGGGCACCATCTGGCTCCTAGTGGGGCACCATCTGGCTCCTAGTGGGGCACCACCTGGCTCCTGGTGGGGCACCATCTGGCTCCTGGTGGGGCACCATCTGGCTCCTGGTGGGGCACCATCTGGCTCCTGGTGGGGCACCATCTGGCTCCTGGTGGGGCACCACCTGGCTCCTGGTGGGGCACCATCTGACTCCTGGTGGGGCACCATCTGGCTCCTGGTGGAGCAGCACCTGGCTCTTGGTGGGGCACCACCTGGCTCCTGGTGGGGCACCACCTGGCTCCTGGTGGGGCACCATCTGGCTTCTGGTGGAGCACCACCTGGCTCCTGGTGGGGCACCATCTGGCTCCTGGTGGGGCACCACCTGGCTCCTGGTGGGGCACCACCTGGCTCCTGGTGGGGCACCATCTGGCTCCTGGTGGGGCACCATCTGGCTCCTGGTGGGGCACCACCTGGCTCCTGGTGGAGCACCACCTGGCTCCTGGTGGAGCACCACCTGGCTCCTAGTGGGGCACCATCTGGCTCCTGGTGGAGCACCACCTGGCTCCTGGTGGGGCACCACCTGGCTCCTGGTGGGGCACCATCTGGCTCCTGGTGGGGCACCATCTGGCTCCTGGTGGGGCACCACCTGGCTCCTGGTGGAGCACCACCTGGCTCCTGGTGGAGCACCACCTGGCTCCTGGTGGAGCACCACCTGGCTCCTAGTGGGGCACCATCTGGCTCCTGGTGGAGCACCATCTGGCTCCTGGTGGAGCACCACCTGGCTCCTGGTGGGGTACCACCTGCCCTACTGACACCCACATGGATGACCTCATCCTGGTTGATGGGGTTCTGGGAGTTCTTCTACTCCCCAAGCCCGGCCCGAGGCCAGGCTTGACGTGTGAGAGTTTGGTCCACCAGGCTGTTGCTTGAAGCGTCCCGCAGGGTCACATACCCACCACAGCCCGGTTGGTCCGGCACTCCTTGGAGGAATAGATCTAGTTTTCTCTTGAAGATGTCCACGGTTGTTCCGGCAATATTTCTTATGCTTGCTGGGAGGACGTTGAACAACCGCGGACCTCTGATGTTGCAACCCGTCCTCGTAAAATCGTATAGTCAATATTGACTTATTGAATACGTGCATAGGTGATATACTAATCATAATAGTTTTCCTTGAAAAACTTCATAGAAAACATTGACCTTACCTAACCTTGTTAGTATGTTAAAATAAGCATTTTCTTCCATATCGTTCACTCCAGTACGTTGTTGAACAACCGCGGACCTCTGATGTTTATACAGTGTTCTCTGATTGTGCCTATGGCACCTCTGCTCTTCACTGGTTCTATTCTGCATTTTCTTCCATATCGTTCACTCCAGTACGTTGTTATTTTACTGTGTAGATTTGGGACCTGGCCCTCCAGTATTTTCCACGTGTATATTATTTGGTATCTCTCTCGTCTCCTTTCTAGAGTACATTTGGAGAGCTTTGAGACGATACCAATAATTTAGGTGTTTTATCTCGTCTATGCGGGATACTATGCGGGATACCATATGCGTGCCGTATATGTTCTCTGTATTCCCTCTATTTCAGCAATCTCTCCTGCTCTGAAGGGGGAAGGATATCATTAGCGGTATATGCTAGACTGGCCAACATGAGAACTGCCTTTAGAAACTTGTGTAAGAAATCGTTCAGGACCCTGTATACCACTTATGTAAGACCAATCCTGGAATATGCAGCTCCAGCCTGGAGTCCATACCTAGTTAAACACAAGACAAAGCTAGAGAAGATTCAGCGGTATGCCACCAGGCTCGTCCCGGAACTGAGAGGAATGAGCTACGAGGAAAGGCTAAAGGAGCTGAACCTCACAACCCTGGAAAACAGAAAAGTAAGGGGAGACATGATAAACACCTACAAAATTCTCAGGGGAATTGACAGGGTGGACAAAGACAAACTCTTCAGCACGGGTGGGACACGAACAAGGGGACACAGGTGGAAACTTAGTACCCAGATGAGCCACAGAGACGTTAGAAAGAATTTTATCATTGTCAGAGTAGTTATTAATGGAATGCACTAGGAAGTGATGTGGTGGAGGCTGACTCCATACACAGTTTCAAGTGTAGATATGATAGAGCCCAATAGGCTCAGGAACCTGTACACCAGTTGATTGACAATTGAGAGGCGGGACCAAAGAGCCAAAGCTCAACCCCCGCAAGCACAACTAGGTGAGTATACTGTGAGCCGCCATAGGCATGCCAGCCAGATGAGAGGAGGAGAGTGTGCCAGTGTGAAGCAGCTGCCCCTGGAGACACTGCGTCACTCTGGCAGTGTGACGCAGCTGCCCCTGGAGACACTGCGTCACTCTGGCAGTGTGACGCAGCTGCCCCTGGAGACACGTGGTCACTCTGGCAGTGTGACGCAGCTGCCCCTGGAGACACTGCGTCACTCTGGCAGTGTGACGCAGCTGCCCCTGGAGACACGTGGTCACTCTGGCAGTGTGAGGCAGCTGCCCCTGGAGACACTGCGTCACTCTGGCAGTGTGACGCAGCTGCCCCTGGAGACACTGCGTCACTCTGGCAGTGTGACGCAGCTGCCCCTGGAGACACTGCGTCACTCTGCCAGTGTGACGCAGCTGCCCCTGGAGACACGTGGTCACTCTGCCAGTGTGAGGCAGCTGCCCCTGGAGACACTTGGTCACTGCCAGTGTGAACAGCTGCCCCTGGAGACACTGCGTCACTCTGCCAGTGTGACGCAGCTGCCCCTGGAGACACTGCGTCACTCTGCCAGTATGACGCAGCTGCCCCTGGAGACACTGCGTCACTCTGCCAGTGTGACGCAGCTGCCCCTGGAGACACTGCGTCACTGCCAGTGTGACGCAGCTGACAGTACTGGTGAGTGTGGGAGCTGACAGTACTGGTGAGTGTTGGAGCTGACAGTACTGGTGAGTGTGGCAGCTGACAGTACTGGTGAGTGTGGCAGCTGACAGTACTGGTGAGTGTGGGGGCTGACAGTACTGGTGAGTGTGGCAGCTGACAGTACTGGTGAGTGTGGCAGCTGACAGTACTGGTGAGTGTGGGGGCTGACAGTACTGGTGAGTGTGGCAGCTGACAGTACCGGTGAGTGTGGGGGCTGACAGTACTGGTGAGTGTGGGGGCTGACAGTACTGGTGAGTGTGGCAGCTGACAGTACTGGTGAGTGTGGCAGCTGACAGTACTGGTGAGTGTGGCAGCTGACAGTACTGGTGAGTGTGGCAGCTGACAGTACTGGTGAGTGTGGGGGCTGACAGTACTGGTGAGTGTGGGGGCTGACAGTACTGGTGAGTGTGGGGGCTGACAGTACTGGTGAGTGTGGCAGCTGACAGTACTGGTGAGTGTGGCAGCTGACAGTACTGGTGAGTGTGGCAGCTGACAGTACTGGTGAGTGTGGGGGCTGACAGTACTGGTGAGTGTGGGGGCTGACAGTACTGGTGAGTGTTGCAGCTGACAGTACTGGTGAGTGTGGGGGCTGACAGTACTGGTGAGTGTGGGGGCTGACAGTACTGGTGAGTGTGGCAGCTGACAGTACTGGTGAGTGTGGCAGCTGACAGTACTGGTGAGTGTGGGGGCTGACAGTACTGGTGAGTGTGGCAGCTGACAGTACTGGTGAATGTGGCAGCTGACAGTACTGGTGAGTGTTGCAGCTGACAGTACTGGTGAGTGTTGCAGCTGACAGTAGCCACTACATGCCAGCATGGTTGACAATTCAGTAACAAACAGCGGTCAAATAACCAGAGTTACCATTGGGTTTGAGTATAGCACGTTCTTCGCCCGTCAAGAACGGGAGGAGTAGCCTAGTATACTGTAATTGCTCTCAACTACCCTAACTACCTAACGACCCTGGTAGTATATATATACGTCGGCTGTAAAGTGTGTTATGGTGTTGGGTGTGTATGTGAGGGTGTGAGTGATGGGTGGTGGAAGGGACTTAAGCTTGGTGAAACAGGATGCTCCCTCACGCCAATGACAACTCCACTCTAAATAACCTTATTATTTTCATTGTCGGTGAAGCTGCTGCCTCTTATGTGAGGGTCTAGGCTCTCGTGTGTTCTGTTTACTGTTTGTGTACTTCTGTCTACTGTCTCTTGTCTCTCTTCTCCGTCTCCTGCATATACCACTAAGGAGAAAACAGAGAAAAAGATGCCAACTTGAAGGAGAAGAGCGCTACCGCAATAGGTGAAGAGAACCAACAAAACATCTCCCACGGTGGACAGTGTGCCAACCAGGACGAGGAAGGCTGTGTAGGGGAGCAGAAATGATCCCGCTCCAGCTGACACAAACATACACCCTCCAGGAGAGCCAGAGACAGCACATGACCTCAAGTAAAACCTTGCACCATGCCAAATACTTCTCCTCCTGTGCCATAACAAGACCCAAACACCATCCAGCACCGGACCCTGGCGCAATGGTCAGGCTTAAGTGAGATTCTGTTTTCAGTAAACCTTTGAACACATTGAACACAAGTGTTCAGAGGTTCACGAGTTCTTCATGAGACGCCAACATGGACCAGTGGTAGTGGGTGTTGACGGTCCAGTACACCTGACAGTGGTAGTGGGTGTTGACAGTCCAGTACACCTGACAGTGGTAGTGGGTGTTGACAGTCCAGTACACCTGACAGTGGTAGTGGGTGTTGACAGTCCAGTACACCAGTGGTAGTGGGTGTTGACAGTCCAGTACACCAGTGGTAGTGGGTGTTGACAGTCCAGTACACCAGTGGTAGTGGGTGTTGACAGTCCAGTACACCTGACAGTGGTAGTGGGTGTTGACAGTCCAGTACACCAGTGGTAGTGGGTGTTGACAGTCCAGTACACCTGACAGTGGTAGTGGGTGTTGACAGTCCAGTACACCTGACAGTGGTAGTGGGTGTTGACAGTCCAGTACACCTGACAGTGGTAGTGGGTGTTGACAGTCCAGTACACCAGTGGTAGTGGGTGTTGACAGTCCATTACACCTGACAGTGGTAGTGGGTGTTGACAGTCCAGTACACCAGACAGTGGTAGTGGGTGTTGACAGTCCAGTACACCTGACAGTGGTAGTGGGTGTTGACAGTCCAGTACACCTGACAGTGGTAGTGGGTGTTGACAGTCCAGTACACCTGACAGTGGTAGTGGGTGTTGACAGTCCAGTACACCAGACAGTGGTAGTGGGTGTTGACAGTCCAGTACACCTGACAGTGGTAGTGGGTGTTGACAGTCCAGTACACCTGACAGTGGTAGTGGGTGTTGACAGTCCAGTACACCTGACAGTGGTAGTGGGTGTTGACAGTCCAGTACACCAGACAGTGGTAGTGGGTGTTGACAGTCCAGTACACCTGACAGTGGTAGTGGGTGTTGACAGTCCAGTACACCTGACAGTGGTAGTGGGTGTTGACAGTCCAGTACACCTGACAGTGGTAGTGGGTGTTGACAGTCCAGTACACCTGACAGTGGTAGTGGGTGTTGACAGTCCAGTACACCTGACAGTGGTAGTGGGTGTTGACAGTCCAGTACACCTGACAGTGGTAGTGGGTGTTGACAGTCCAGTACACTGACAGTGGTAGTGGGTGTTGACAGTCCAGTACACCTGACAGTGGTAGTGGGTGTTGACAGTCCAGTACACCTGACAGTGGTAGTGGGTGTTGACAGTCCAGTACACCTGACAGTGGTAGTGGGTGTTGACAGTCCAGTACACCTGACAGTGGTAGTGGGTGTTGACAGTCCAGTACACCTGACAGTGGTAGTGGGTGTTGACAGTCCAGTACACCACAGTGGTAGTGGGTGTTGACAGTCCATTACACCTGACAGTGGTAGTGGGTGTTGACAGTCCAGTACACCAGACAGTGGTAGTGGGTGTTGACAGTCCAGTACACCTGACAGTGGTAGTGGGTGTTGACAGTCCAGTACACCAGACAGTGGTAGTGGGTGTTGACAGTCCATTACACCTGACAGTGGTAGTGGGTGTTGACAGTCCAGTACACCTGACAGTGGTAGTGGGTGTTGACAGTCCATTACACCTGACAGTGGTAGTGGGTGTTGACAGTCCAGTACACCAGACAGTGGTAGTGGGTGTTGACAGTCCAGTACACCTGACAGTGGTAGTGGGTGTTGAAAGTCCAGTACACCTGACAGTGGTAGTGGGTGTTGACAGTCCAGTACACCTGACAGTGGTAGTGGGTGTTGACAGTCCAGTACACCTGACAGTGGTAGTGGGTGTTGACAGTCCAGTACACCTGACAGTGGTAGTGGGTGTTGACAGTCCAGTACACCTGACAGTGGTAGTGGGTGTTGACAGTCCAGTACACCTGACAGTGGTAGTGGGTGTTGACAGTCCAGTACACCTGACAGTGGTAGTGGGTGTTGACAGTCCAGTACACCTGACAGTGGTAGTGGGTGTTGACAGTCCAGTACACCTGACAGTGGTAGTGGGTGTTGACAGTCCAGTACACCTGACAGTGGTAGTGGGTGTTGACAGTCCAGTACACCTGACAGTGGTAGTGGGTGTTGACAGTCCAGTACACCTGACAGTGGTAGTGGGTGTTGACAGTCCAGTACACCAGTGGTAGTGGGTGTTGACAGTCCAGTACACCTGACAGTGGTAGTCGGTGTTGACAGTCCAGAACACCAGACAGTGGTAGTGGGTGTTGACAGTCCAGTACACCTGACAGTGGTAGTGGGTGTTGACAGTCCAGTACACCAGACAGTGGTAGTGGGTGTTGACAGTCCAGTACACCAGACAGTGGTAGTGGGTGTTGACGGTCCAGTACACCTGACAGTGGTAGTGGGTGTTGACAGTCCAGTACACCAGTGGTAGTGGGTGTTGACAGTTCAGTACACCTGACAGTGGTAGTGGGTGTTGACAGTCCAGTACACCAGTGGTAGTGGGTGTTGACAGTCCAGTACACCAGACAGTGGTAGTGGGTGTTGACAGTCCAGTACACCAGTGGTAGTGGGTGTTGACAGTCCAGTACACCTGACAGTGGTAGTGGGTGTTGACAGTCCAGTACACCAGTGGTAGTGGGTGTTGACAGTCCAGTACACCTGACAGTGGTAGTCGGTGTTGACAGTCCAGTACACCAGACAGTGGTAGTGGGTGTTGACAGTCCAGTACACCAGACAGTGGTAGTGGGTGTTGACAGTCCAGTACACCAGTGGTAGTGGGTGTTGACAGTACAGTACACCTGACAGTGGTAGTGGGTGTTGACAGTCCAGTACACCTGACAGTGGTAGTGGGTGTTGACAGTCCAGTACACCAGACAGTGGTAGTGGGTGTTGACAGTCCAGTACACCAGTGGTAGTGGGTGTTGACAGTCCAGTCCACCTGACAGTAGTAGTGGGTGTTGACAGTCCAGTACACCTGACAGTGGTAGTGGGTGTTGACAGTCCAGTACACCAGTGGTAGTGGGTGTTGACAGTCCAGTACACCAGTGGTAGTGGGTGTTGACAGTCCAGTACACCAGTGGTAGTGGGTGTTGACAGTCCAGTACACCTGACAGTGGTAGTGGGTGTTGACAGTCCAGTACACCAGACAGTGGTAGTGGGTGTTGACAGTCCAGTACACCAGACAGTGGTAGTGGGTGTTGACAGTCCAGTACACCAGACAGTGGTAGTGGGTGTTGACAGTCCAGTACACCAGACAGTGGTAGTGGGTGTTGACAGTCCAGTACACCTGACAGTGGTAGTGGGTGTTGACAGTCCAGTACACCTGACAGTGGTAGTGGGTGTTGACAGTCCAGTACACCTGACAGTGGTAGTGGGTGTTGACAGTCCAGTACACCTGACAGTGGTAGTGGGTGTTGACAGTCCAGTACACCTGACAGTGGTAGTGGGTGTTGACAGTCCAGTACACCTGACAGTGGTAGTGGGTGTTGACAGTCCAGTACACCAGACAATGGTAGTGGGTGTTGACAGTCCAGTACACCTGACAGTGGTAGTGGGTGTTGACAGTCCAGTACACCTGACAGTGGTAGTGGGTGTTGACAGTCCAGTACACCTGACAGTGGTAGTGGGTGTTGACAGTCCAGTACACCTGACAGTGGTAGTGGGTGTTGACAGTCCAGTACACCAGACAATGGTAGTGGGTGTTGACAGTCCAGTACACCAGACAGTGGTAGTGGGTGTTGACAGTCCAGTACACCTGACAGTGGTAGTGGGTGTTGACAGTCCAGTACACCTGACAGTGGTAGTGGGTGTTGACAGTCCAGTACACTGGCACAACAGACCACTTACACAAACACTGTAGGTAAACTTAGTTTGCATTGTGCTGGAGCATTGTATTGCGTCTTGTGTCCACCTCCCCCCCCCCTCCTCTGCGTCCTAACTGTCCCAGCACCACGTGTAAACTGCGCCAGTTTACACGTGGTGTTGCCCCTCCCCTGGTCACCTCAGGAGGTAGTTTACTGTCAAGATTTAGGGTTAAACATGCCAGTAAACATTGTGTTATTATTGGTGGCCAACTGAAAGACCTGACTAACATCACACTAGTTGTGGCGCAGTGGTAACACACTCGCCCCGCGCATCGCCACATCTTTGACTTGGGTTGGTATCCTGGCCGGGGAGGATTGACTGGGCACTAATCCTTAACCGTAGGCTCTGTTCACCCAGCAGTAATAGGTACCTGGTTGTCGAACCATTTGGCGGGTCGTGTTCCAGGGAACATTAGAGGGTTAAGGACCTGCCCAAAATGCTATGCGAGCTGCTGGCTGTACAAGAATGTAACAACTCGTCTATATATAGAAATAGATACAAAAAATAGACAAATTCTGCTTGCTGGGATTGAGGTTCGGCTCTTTGGTCCCGCCTCTCAACAGTCACTCAACTCAACCAGTCCTTTATATCGTGGTCTATGTCAGATATAAGGATGAGGTAAGTACCGGAGCAAGTCAAGATCTCGACGTTGTCGTTGGTAATTCTGTTTGAGCGCATTTTGTGCACAATAACACCATTATCACATTTGTCGGAAGCTTTTGTGTATATTAGAGTTGTGTACATCGGTCACCTGTGCTCACCAAGACAGCTGTATAAACTACGCAGATGTGTACAATGGCCAACTGTTCACCCCGAGGACAAAGTTGATACTCTAGTGGATTTGTTTACATAATCAGCTGATTAAAATTAGGGCGCGCAAGGAAACCACGTGGACTTGTTTACATGACGCGAGGCTTCCAGGAAGTGAGTGCGTGTGTTGATATCAATGTGGTGGTGGTTCCTACCTGGAAGTGGTTCCCAGGATCAATGTCCCCGCGGTCCAGTGTCTGACTACGTCCCTGGATGGTCTGCTCAGCCGCCAGGCTGTTACACGCCGCTGCTCGCAGCCTTATGTTG
>WNGS01005857.1:8951-26348 GCA_020271785.1 Procambarus virginalis
CGAGTTCTGAAAATGTAGAGACATGGGCTGCTTCCAACCATTTCATGAAATATCTTTTCTTAGTGTTGGCAAATTCTAAATAGGTGGTGGTACTTTCCTTTAGATAATCACGGAATTTTCGTCTTAGCTTTCGGTGGAGAGAAGGTAGGCGTCTAAAACTGCTTGCTTTAGGGTCTGGTAGTCATTCTCAGACGCTAAGGTACTGAGAGTAACCACAGCTCTACCTGTGAGATACACTCTGAGAAGGGTAGACCATTGATCTTCAGGCCAGCTAAGTCTTTTAGCTAGGGCCTCAAAAGTAGTAAAAAAACATCTATCTCTGTCTCAACGAATGGTGGCATTAACTTACTTGCCTGGAGACATTGAAGCTTACTGGAAGACAGCTGTAGCTTGTTGCGCTGAGTGTGGTGTGTAGTTTCCAAGGTGAGTTCTCGTCGACTGTATTCCATAACACTATCAGCTTGCTTCTTATCGTGCTCACGTTGCATCTCCAGGTGACTCTCCAGATGACTAACCTAACCTAACCTAACCTAACTTAACGTTGCATCTCCAGGTGAAGTTTTCTTGCTTCAAGCTGTTCCCTCTCACGCTCACGTTGTAGGGCAGCCTCTCGTTCCTTTAGGGCAGCCTCTCGTTCCTTTAGGGCAGCCTCGCGTTCCTTTAGGGCAGCCTCGCGTTCCTGTTCTTCTTTCTTTAGGGCAGACTCACGTTCCTGTTCTTTTTTCTTTAGGGCAGCCTCGTGTTCCTTTAGGGCCGCCTCGTCTTTCTTTATCTGGAGAGCTTCTTTCTGTTGTTGTAGAGCTCCTTTTGTTGTTTACGCTCTACTTTCGCTAGTTCGAGCTTTAACTTCAAGCTGCCAGAGCATGCCGATCTGCAATAGAATAGTTGTCGTGAGAATCAGAGTCTATAATTCTTTCATCTAAGAGGTGGTCCAAGATAATGTTGTACAAGTCCCTTTGTTGGCTCCTTGGGGAATATCTAGTTGATACTCATGTGCTAGAGTTTGTAATTCTGTCCTCCTGGCACGAATTAAGTTCCCCACTTCACTTGCTGGATCACTACGAAATGATGGGAGACGAAACATTTTGAGATAGCAAATAAATGTACAACGAATATACCTGTGATATTATAAGTGTCAGTAAAGGATGACGTGGCAACTGGTAACTTTCCTGTGGAAATTCTATCGTTAACGTAAAAACAATTAACGTTAATATTAGATGTTAAATAATTATTCAATCAAAATCGCAGGAACTTGTTCCCGGTACTCAATATAAGAGAATATGGGCAAGAAAATCCTACTAAATAAACGAACTGATAGTTTTAAAAACATGAAATTTTTAATTGTTTCAAAAGTGAAAGGGTAGTCCAAGAATGTAGGATACCTTGCCGGGTCACTATACGACAGAAGCAAGGGGTTTCCTACTTAATAGATGATACTTACAGAATTAGCGTTCTTTGTGCTCTGAAAAGAAAGCCAATTCCCTACCTGTAAATATTATTATCTGACCGACGTGTAGGGGTGCGAGTGTCAACCGGTGATGAGAACTGCTGTTGAGGTCCCAACTCAACACCGTAGTCCGTGCTAGAGGAACTATGGCCCTCTGTATCCTCCTTTGGTCGGATTGTAGAAGATAGGGTACGTGGCCCGAACAAACCCAAGTACCAGGGTACCAAAATGATGATCTGTCGTAATTGAGAAATATTCTAGGGACGAGAAAGGTGGAATACACGAGTAATAACACTGAGGGATGAATGACCAATTAAGAGAGTGACTGAGACCTCTAGTCACCACGTAATCCACAGTTATCCAACACTCACAATATGTTACCCTCGGAATGCACAAAATACACAGCACCATATAAATATTAAAAGTTATGAAATATTGAAAAGCAACTGTATCAAAGCCAAGTACACTTACCACAAATTGATGTTCTAGTATCAGTACCTGAGTGAGGCTCCTGGACAGGGCCCCATTAAATGTGATAGAAAAAAGAATGTAGGTGTTCGGCAGTCCTCCCAATGGCTGGTGTCAATGCCAATCATATTTACAAAAAAAAAGTTGACTGCGTGGCTGTTGCCTCCTGTGGTAAAGTAAGGAAAAAACATGCAAAACAAATCATATGAACAATGAATCTTTAATTAACTTGAAAATAAATATGAACAAAGATAATCCCTTGGTTATGTACAGTGCAAATAAACAAGATTACAAAGTCAAAAAATAATAAAATGAAACAGTGGTTACGTTACTCTACAATGAATAAGACAAAAATTGAATTAAAAGGTGCTGAGAATATTGGTTGGCTGAAAACATCCACTATTACACAGAGCATATATTAGATAGGCATGTCAGCTTTGAGAGCACAGAATATTATAAATCCAATGGCTTGTGCACGCTTAGTCATCGGCTATGCAGATGGCGCTGAAGTCGAGTGCAGACATCGATTCACCAATGGGAAGCGTGCTGGCTGGAAGTGGTTGTTTGGTGATCGGTGATAGTGGAGTGGCGACAGCGATGGGGGGGGGGGGGGACGTGGAGAGCGAGTGTAGGGTACGTCTACGCCTTGTAGAAACGTATTTCACTAAATATGTACTCCTCTTGATTGTAGTATCTAGATGTTGTAGATGTACTGAAGTAACATGATGATGGAAAGAGCAGGCCAAATCTCTCTTGAAAGAGATTATCATATATATATATATATATATATATATATATATATATATATATATACATATATATATATATATATATATACATATATATATATATATATATATATATATATATATATATATATATATATATATATATATATTATATATGATAATCTCTTTCAAGAGAGATTTGGCCTGCTCTTTCCCATCATCATGTTACTTCAGTAACATGATGATGAGATTATCAGAGAAAGAGATTATCATAATATATATATATATATATATATATATATATATATATACATATATATATATATATATACATATATATATATATATATATATATATATATATATATATATATATATATATATATATATATATATATATGATAATCTCTTTCAAGAGAGATTTGGCCTGCTCTTTCCCATCATCATGTTACTTCAGTACATCTACAACATCTAGATACTACAATCAAGAGGAGTACATTTTATATATATATATATATATATATATATATATATATATATATATATATATATATATATATATATATATATATATATATATAAAATGTCGTACTTAGTAGCCAGAACGCACTTCTCAGCCTACTATGCAAGGCCCGATTTGCCTAATAAGCCAAGATTTCATGAATTAATTGTTTTCGACTAACTAACCTACCTAACCTAACCTAACTTTTTCGGCTACCTAACCTAACCTAACCTATAAAGATAGGTTAGGTTAGGTAGGGTTGGTTAGGTTCGGTCATATATCTACGTTAATTTTAAATCCAATAAAAAAATTGACCTCATACATAATGAAATGGGTAGGTTATCATTTCATAAGAAAAAAATTAGAAAAAATATATTAATTCAGGAAAACTTGGCTTATTAGGCAAATCGGGCCTTGCATGGTAGGCTGAGAAGTGCGTTCTGGCTACTAGATACGCCATAAATATATATATATATATATATATATATATATATATATATATATATATATATATATGCAAACAAGCCTGAATGGTCGCCAGGACTAGATACATCTGAAAACTCACACGCCAGAAGTGACTCGAACCCATACTGCCAGGAGCAACGCAACTGGTATGTACAGGGATGCCTTAATCCGCTTAACCATCACGACCGGACATAAGGAAGTGATAGCCGTAGCTATTTGAACCACTTCCCTGCCGGCACTCGGATGGTAATCTTGGGCATAGCATTTTATCAAATTACCTCATTTTTTGGGGCAACACGTGAGGAACACAAATGCAAACAAGCCTGAATGGTCCCCAGGACTAGATACAACTGAAAACTCACACCCCAGAAGTGACTCGAACCCATACTGCCAGGAGCAACGCAACTGGTATGTACAGGGACGCCTTAATATGCTTGACCATCACGACCGGACATAAGGAAGTGATAGCCGTAGCTATTTGAACCACTTCCCTGCCGGCACTCGGATGGTAATCTTGGGCATAGCATTTTATCAAATCACCTCATTTTTTGGGGCAACACGTGAGGAACACAAATGCAAACAAGCCTGAATGGTCCCCAGGACTAGATACAACTGAAAACTCACACCCCAGAAGTGACTCGAACCCATACTGCCAGGAGCAACGCAACTGGTATGTACAGGGACGCCTTAATCCGCTTGACCATCACGACCGGACATAAGGAAGTGATAGCCGTAGCAATTTGAACCACTTCCCCGCCGGCACAAGGATGGTAATCTTAGGCATAGCATTTTATCAAATCACCTCATTTTTGGGGGCAACACGTGAGGAACACAAATGCAAACAAGCCTGAATGGTCCCCAGGACTAGAAACAACTGAAAACTCACACCCCAGAAGTGACTCGAACCCATACTGCCAGGAGCAACGCAACTGGTATGTACATGGGCGCCTTAATCCGCTTGACCATCACGACCAGGACAACGGACATCACGACAAGCCACACGGCACCTCGGATGCTTTTCCGATGGTTCCTTTCATATAAAAGGGGTGACGCCGAGAAAAATAAGACTCGCGTCCCTACCAAAAACACGGATGGTCAAGCGGATTAAGGCGTCTNTGTGTGTCACTAGTTGTACTCACCTAGTTTACTCCCTAGTTGTGCTTGCGGGGGTGAGCTCTGGCTCTTTGGTCCCGCCTCTCAACCGTCAATCAACAGGTGTACAGTTCCTGAGCCTATTGGGCTCTATCATATCTACACTTGAAACTGTGTATGGAGTCAGCCTCCACCACATTACTTCCTAATGCATTCCATTTTTCAACCACTCTGACACTAAAAAGTTCTTTCTAATATCTCTGTGGCTCATTTGGGCACTCAGTTTCCACCTGTGTCCCCTAGTGCGTGTGCCCCGTGTTAAATAGCCTGTCTTTATCAACCCTGTCGATTCCCTGAGAATCTTGAATGTGGTGATCATGTCCCCCCTAACTCTTCTGTCTTCCAACGAAGTGAGGTTTAATTCCCGTAGTCTCTCCTCGTAGCTCATACCTCTCAGCTCGGGTACTAGTCTGGTGGCAACCTTTGAACCTTTTCCAGTTTAGTCTTATGCTTGACTAGATATGGACTCCATGCTGGAGCCGCATACTCCAGGATTGGTCTGACATATGTGGTATATAATGTTCTGAAAGATTCCTTACACAAGTTTCTAAGGCCGTTCTTATGTTAGCCAACCTGGCATATGCTGCTGATGTTATCCTCTTGATATGAGCTTCAGGGGACAGGTCTGGCGTGATATCAACCCCCAGGTCTTTCTCTCTCTCTGACTCTTGAAGTATTTCATCTCCCAAATGATACCTTGTATCTGGTCTCCTGCTTCCTACCCCTATCTTCATTACATTACATTTGCTTGGTTAAACTCTAACAGCCATTTGTTCGACCATTCCTGCAGCTTGTCCAGGTCTTCTTGAAGCCTCAAGCTGTCCTCCTCTGTCTTAATCCTTCTCATAATTTTGGCGTCGTCAGCAAACATTGAGAGGAATGAGTCTATACCCTCTGGGAGATCATTTACGTATATCAGAAACAGGATAGGTCCAAGTACAGAGCCCTGTGGGACTCCACTGGTGACTTCACGCCATTCTGAGGTCTCACCCTCACTGTAACTCTCTGCTTCCTATTGCTTAGGTACTCCCTTATCCACTGGAGCGCCCTACCAGTTACTCCTGCCTGTTTCTCCAGCTTATGCATCAACCTTTTATGGGGTACTGTGTCAAAGGCTTTCCGACAGTCCAAAAAAATGCAGTCCGCCCATCCTTCTCTTTCTTGCTTAATCTTTGTCACCTGATCGTAGAATTCTATCAAGCCTGTAAGGCAAGATTTACCCTCCCTGAACCCATGTTGATGGTTTGTCACGAAGTCTCTTCTCTCCAGATGTGTTTACTAGGTTTTTTCTCACAATCTTCTCCATCACCTTGCATGGTATACAAGTTAAGGACACTGGCCTGTAGTTCAGTGCCTCTTGTCTGTCACCCTTTTTGTATATTGGTACTACATTAGCAGTCTTCCATATTTCTGGTAGGTCTCCCGTTTCCAGTGACCTACTATACACTATGGAGAGTGGCAAGCAAAGTGCTCCTGCACACTCTTTCAATACCCATGGTGAGATTCCATCCGGCCCAACAGCTTTTCTCACATCCAGCTCCAATAGGTGCTTCTTGACCTCATCTCTTGTAATTTCGAACCTATCCAAGGTCACCTGGTTTGCTGCCACTCTCCTCCCAGCGCCGTGACATCTCCCTGTTCTATTGTAAAGACCTCCTGGAACCTTTTGTTGAGTTCTTCACACACCTCTTTGTCATTCTCTGTGTACCTGTCCTCGCCCACCCTAAGTTCATCACCTGTTCCTTCACTGTTGTCTTCCTCCTGATGTGACTGTGTAGTAGCTTTGGTTCGGTCTTGGCTTTATTAGCTATATCATTTTCATACCTTTTCTCAGCTGCTCTTCTCACACTAACATACTCGTTCCTGGTTCTCTGGTATCTCTCTCTACTTTCTGGTGTTCTGTTATTACTGAAGTTCCTCAATGCCCTTTTGTTCATCTCCTTTGCTTTCATACATTCCCTATTAAACCACGGATTCTTCCTTTGCTTGTCTGTTTTTTCCTGTCGGGCTGGGACAAACCTGCTTACAGCCTCCTGATATTTTTGGGTGACATAGTCCATCATGTCTTGTACGGACTTGGTTCCGAGTTCTGTGTCCCAATGTATATCCCATAGGAATTTATTCATTTCCTCATAGTTTCCCTTTCGGTACGCCAGCCCTTTGGTTCTCAGTTCTTTTTTGGGGGTGAAAATTCCTAGCTCAACCAGGTACTCAAAGCTCAATACACTATGATCACTCATTCCCAATGGGGCTTCCAACTTAACTTCCCTAATATCCGACTCATTTAGGGTAAATATCAGATCAAGCAAGGCTGGTTCATCCCCTCCTCTCATTCTCGTCGGTCCCTTGACGTGTTGACTTAAAAAGTTTCTTGTTGCCACATCCAGCAACTTATCTCTCCATGTGTCTGAGCCTCCATGTGGGTCTCTGTTCCCCCAATCTATCTTCCCATGGTTGAAGTCTCCCATGATTAGTAGTCTGGATCCGTTCCTGCTAGCTACAGAAGCTGCTCTCTCTATTATATTGATGGTGGCCAAGTTGTTTCTATCATATTCCTGTCTGGGTCTTCTGTCATTCGGTGGGGGGTTATATATGACTACTACTATAATTTTCTGTCCTCCAGTTGCTATGGTGCCTGATATGTGGTCACTGAAACCTTCACAGTTCTGAGTTACCATCTCTTTGAAACTCCAACCTTCTCTTAGTAGCAAAGCTACACCACCTCCTCCTCTCCCTTC
Organism: Procambarus virginalis; assembly: GCA_020271785.1. NCBI lineage: Eukaryota > Metazoa > Arthropoda > Malacostraca > Decapoda > Cambaridae > Procambarus > Procambarus virginalis. Next base: position 16,452 of record WNGS01005857.1, read on the forward strand.
TCTCTCTTTCCTCACTACATAGTAGCCCTGTGGAAACACTGCGTTTGTTATGATTTTCGTTAGCTTTGTTTCTGTGAGTGCTATTATGTCTGGGTTTTCTTCTAGTGCCCATTCTCTGAGTTCGCTTGTTTTATTTGTAATCCCATCTATGTTAGTGTACATCGCCTTGAAGCTCACTTTCTTCTGTTCATTTTCATGTCCCTTTCTTGGCGAGCATTCTGGTGGTGTGGGAAGCTGTTCTGTGGGTGAGAAGATCTGTGAGGTGGTTTGCAGGGTCTCAGAGGATTTTGGGGTGGGGGGTGGGGGTTTAAGAGAAGGGGGGACTGGTAGGGTGTGGGTTAAGGAGATAGGGGGGACATGGAGGATACGGGGTGAGGGGGGGAGGATGGATAGGGAGGGTATGGGATGAAGGGGAGGGGGGGCAGGGGGGGCAAGGTAGGAGGGGGAACATGATGGGAATGGGGAAGGGGTGTCAGGGTCAGAATGGGGTAGGGGGGGGAGGGAGGGTTGGGTGGGGGCAGGTAGAGTGAGGGGAAGGGAGGGTTTCTATGCAGAGGGGGGTGGTGGTGTTGCCCTCCCCTCTGGTGTTACTGGGAAGCTGGTTTTGGGTTCCCCTCTTGTTTCTGGGACTGTTGTGTTGGGGGCTGTGATTTCCTAGTTTGCTCCTCTCTCCCTGCGCTTCCTCCTTGCCTCTGCTGCCCTGACTCTCTCCTCCTTCGTCCTGTCCCTCTGCAGGAATACTTTTTTGTATCCCTCCACATGTTGCAGACGACTCATATTTTCTTTCGAGAATATCCTCCTTTGTGGTTTCGTTTCTGAACACCACCTTTACAAGTCGGTTTCTGTCCTTGTTGTACCAGCCCAACCTGAAAACCTTAAGTGTGTTAGTGTTCAGGTGAACCTTACCTTTGTGTGTTAGTGTTCAGGTGTGTCTTGTTTGGGGGTGTGGAGGGGAAGCACACGTGAGCACGAGCTCCACGAAAATCAATATATCTAGAAATATTTCAGTAATACAGGAACTAAACACAGTCAGATTTCTCATAAAGTGCGTCTCAACATATTAAATAATATACGAAAATCATTGCCATCAGACTTTGTGTTTTCAGGAAACAACAAGTGACTTTCTTGTGGAGTCAACCTCGTGGTGCCAGAGCCCATCCCATAGACCCACGTCCTGTGTGTCCACCGTGTGTGCATGGTTACTAGCAATTGATTTCCAACAAGTGTAATAGGGGAATGTGGATCTAGAAATTAATAATAGAGAAAGTGAATACTATTGCAAGTCGGAAATAGAACAGAAAATCCCTAATAGCTATACAGACAAACTAATATATCAGTGTTATAACCCAAGTAACTGGCAACTGACGGATCCAGCCGCGGTCTGGGACAACACCGTGTCTACTGTACAGCCTCTGGGACCCTCATCCTCGACTGTGCGATAAGTACTGACCATACAGTAGAACAAATAAACATATATATTATTGTAAATATACGGTATACATATAATATTATAAATATTATAAATATTATAAATAACAGCAAAACAAGGCAAAATGGGAGTAAAGAAACAAATTTGCGGCCACTGTAATAACTCCTTAAAGTCGAAGGCAACGGGAATTGAATGTTATATATGGAAGAATAGATTCCATTCGGCTTGCACAGGAGTGAGTAACAGGATTGAGAGCTGGCCACTTGCTCTGGGTGTGTAAAAATGACCTTCCAGCTTGGAATATCCTAAGAAACCTTCTAGATAACATGACGCGTGAACGGAAAACATCGTTCATTGAAATCCTACCAGCCATCCAGAAAGAGTGGGAAAGGAACAACAATAACTCTAATATACGGGTGGCGGAGGCTATAGTCAGGGATGAAACTGAAGCAGAAACTCAGGAAGTTTTAAACTCTGACTCAGTATGCAGACGGCAGTAAATTAGAAAGTGTTACAGACAGCACTGACAGCTCGATAGGTCCAGACACTACAGCGGTCCCCGATAGAGCGAATCAGATCAGAAGGACAGACATATGCAAATTTTATGCAAAGGGCTTATGCAGACATAGATATGCTGGTAAAATGAAAGGATTAGAATGCAGTTACCAACCAACATTCCAATTATTTTTTAAATATGCTTAGGTCAGTGTTGATTTTAATCAACATGTAGGTTTTTCATCCTGACATGTGCCAAACCTCACTCGAGGACAGAAAATGCTATGACCTCAGCTGCCCAGACTTTCACTTGAAAGGCACAGAACGCTACATAGAGAGTGGCAAGCGGATTGTGAATTTGGAGGAAACTCGATAAAGTTTGTATACCAAACGGAAAGAGAATTAAAAAAGAGGAGTATGGAGAGTGAATGCAACTGGATGCCAGAGCCACTTGCATACCAGAACTACAGATACAATTACACACCAAAAGGGAACTACAACTACGACAGGCAACTGCCCTACAACAATCAGCACTGGTCACAACAAACTCAATATTTCCAAGCATAATTGGCTTGCCGGAAAAGTCTCCCAGTCAAACTATCCTTAATAGAGTAATCTTATTCATCTTTGCCAACATACATTAGGGAGCCGAGCGGACGGCACACTGGACTTGTGATCCTGAGGTCCCGGGTTCGATCCCGGGCGCCGGAGAGAAACAATGGGCAGAGTTTCTTTCACCTTATGCCCCTGTTACCTAGTAGTAAAATAGGTACCTGGGTTTTAGTCAGCTGTCACGAGCTGCTTCCTGGGGGTGGAGGCCTGGTCAAGGACCGGGCCGCGGGGACACTAAAAGCCCCGAAATCATTTCAAGATAACCTCAAGATAAGAAGGACTAAAAACTAGAACAAACAACAAAGTACAGTTCATAAATGGCCTCCTTACTGAGTCAAATGCAGTATTTGGAGTTTTCACAGAAACCGATGCAGGGGAATTCTTGGACAGTGAGATCTGGATTCCAGGATATAAGCTACACAGGTGTGATAGGATAATTAGGTCACATGGAGGACTGGTATGTACAGGGACGCCTTGCGTTGCTCCTGGGAGTATGGGTTCGAGTCACTTCTGGGGTGTGAGTTTTCAGTTGTATCTAGTCCTGGGGACCATTCAGGCTTGTTTGCATTTGTGTTCCTCACGTGTTGCCCCAAAAAATGAGGTGATTTGATAAAATGCTATGCCCAAGATTACCATCCGAGTGCCGGCGGGGAAGTGGTTCATATAGCCTCGGCTATCACTTCCTTATGTCCGGTCGTGATGGTCAAGTGGTTTAAGGCGTCCCTGTACATACCAGTTGCGTTGCTCCTGGGAGTATGGGTTCGAGTCACTTCTGGGGTGTGAGTTTTCAGTTGTATCTAGTCCTGGGGACCATTCAGGCTTGTTTGCATTTGTGTTCCTCACGTGTTGCCCCAAAAAATGAGGTGATTTGATAAAATGCTATGCCCAAGATTACCATCCGAGTGCCGGCGGGGAAGTGGTTCATATAGCCTCGGCTATCACTTCCTTATGTCCGGTCGTGATGGTCAAGTGGTTTAAGGCGTCCCTGTACATACCAGTTGCGTTGCTCCTGGGAGTATGGGTTCGAGTCACTTCTGGGGTGTGAGTTTTCAGTTGTATCTAGTCCTGGGGACCATTCAGGCTTGTTTGCATTTGTGTTCCTCACGTGTTGCCCCAAAAAATGAGGTGATTTGATAAAATGCTATGCCCAAGATTACCATCCGAGTGCCGGCGGGGAAGTGGTTCATATATCCTCGGCTATCACTTCCTTATGTCCGGTCGTGATGGTCAAGTGGTTTAAGGCGTCCCTGTACATACCAGTTGCGTTGCTCCTGGGAGTATGGGTTCGAGTCACTTCTGGGGTGTGAGTTTTCAGTTATATATATATATATATATATATATATATATATATATATATATATATATATATATATATATATATATATATATATATATATAGAATGGGGGTGGTAGGAGAAGAAAATATTAGTGTTCAGTGAGAAACCACAAGGTCTCCTCTGAATACGTTTTATTTTCTTCTCCGAGGCTATGGGTCCCCACATTGGCACCAGAGGTGGTACCCTCACAAACTTTTATATATATATATATATATATATATATATATATATATATATATATATATATATATATATATATATGTGTGTGTGATGGAAAAAAAATGTTGGTGTTCGAATTGAATTGTTCGAAAAAGAATGTGAATTGTTCGGCAGTCCTCCCAATGGCTGGTGTCAATGCGAATCACATTTACAAAAAAAAAAAAGAGTTGACTGCGTGGCTGTTGCCTCCTGTGGTAAAGTAAACACGCAAAACAAATCGTATGAACAATGAAACTCTAATTAACTTGAAAACAAATATGAACAAAGATAATCCCTTGGCTATGTACAGTGCAAATAAACAAGATTACAAAGTCAAAAAATAATATAAAATAAAACAGTGGTTACGTTACTCTACAATGAACAAGACAAAACATGAATTAAAAGGTGCTGTGAATATTGGCTGGCTGAAAACATCCACTATTAAAAAGAGCTTATATTAGATAGGTGTGTCAGCTTTGAGAGCACAGAATATTCTAAATCCAATGGCTCGTACACGCTTAGTCATCGGCTATGCAGATGGCGCTGAAGTCGAGTGCAGACGTCGATTCACCAATGGGAAGCGTGCTGGCTGGAAGTGGTGGTTTGGTGATCGGCGATGGTGGAGTGGCGACAGCGAGGGGGGGGGGAGGTGGAGAGTGAGAATAGGGTAAGTATACGCCTTGTAGAAACGTATTTCACTAAATATGTACTACTCTTGATTGTAGTATCTAGATGTTGTAGGTGTACTGAAGTAACATGATGATAGGAAAGAGCAGGCCAAATCTCTCTTGAAGGAGATTATCGTAACAGCTCTCCCCCGAAGCTTGCTCTCACGGATTAAGTTGCTTCAGTAGATGGTAGAGAGGTAGGAGTAGCTGTCTCTACCTCGTAGACTCTGGAGAGGGCGTCAGCTATGATGTTGCCCGAACTCTTGATGAAGATCTCCAGATTCAAATTCTGCAAGTACAGAGCCTAGCGTAGAAGACGTTGATTGCTGAATTGGGCCTGTTGAAGGACCCATAGGGGATTGTGGTCTGAGTAGATGGTAATAGACCGATTTCCTTGTAGGTAAGGTTCGAAATGTTGCAGATTCAGGACGATGGAGAGGAGTTCCTTTTCTATGGTGCTATAGTTCTTTTGATGGGGCTTCAACTTGTAGCTGTAGTAGCTGACAGGAAGAACCTCTTCGCCACGTTGTAGCATTAGGACGCCCCCAATGCCAGTGCCACTTGCGTCGACATTGATGATGAAGGGCTTCGTAATATCTGGAGAGGCGACAATGGGATCAGAACATAGCAGAATTTAAGTTGTTCAAAGGCAACGGTCTATTGAATGGTCCAATGATACCGTTGCTTGGGGCTGGTCAGATTAATCAATGGTGTCGCTACAATACTAAAATTTTCACAAACCTACGAGAGTAAGATGCAAGGCCAAAGAAGCGCAGGAGCTGCTTCCTGGTTGTAGGTTGTGGGTAATGCTGAATGGCTTGAGTGTGAATTGTTAAAGGAGCTATGCTGCCACTCCCTATCACATGACCAAGATAACGCACTTTACATTTGGCAAAGGTGGACTTGCCCAAGTTGATGGTAAGGCCAGCTGTCAGGAGCTTGGAGAACAATCGTTGCAGCTGGAGCAGATGTTCGCTCCAGGTGTTAGTTGCCACAACGATGTCATCCAAGTAGGCGTAGGTGTGGTCTAGGCTGTAGATGACGTGGTTGACAGCTCGCTGGAAGGTGGCCGGGGCGTTACACAGTCCAAAAGGAAGGCGTTCATATCTGTACAGGCCAAAAGGAGTGGTGAAGGCAGATATTTCCTTAGCTCTCTCTGTCAGGCTGATTTGGTAATAGCCCTTTAACAAATCAATTTGAGACAAATAATTTGCATTACCTACTGCGTCAAGGATATCATCTATACGAGGTAAATGGTAAGCATCCTTGATGGTCACAAGGTTCAGTTTCCTATAGTGGGTTCATAGGTGTACTTTACCGTGCGGTTTCGGCACCAAGATGCAGGGTGAGGCCCAAGGGGACTCACAAGGGGTGGCCAGCCCATGATCCAGAAGGTACTGTGCTTCAGCACGCATAACTTCCTTTTTGTACGGGCTGATACGGTAGAAGGGTTGACGAATCGGCCGGGTATCAGGAAGCAGCTAGATGTCGTGCTGAACCACATTACACTCCTTATCTTGAGATGATTTCGGGGCTTTTTAGTGTCCCCGCGGCCCGGTCCTTGACCAGGCCTCCACCCCCAAGAAGCAGCCCGTGACAGCTGACTAACACCCTGGTACCAATTTTACTGCTAGGTAACAGGGGCATAGGGTGAAAGAAACTCTGCCCAATGTTTCTCGCCAGCGCCTGGGATCAAACCCAGGACCACAGGATCACAAGTCCAGCGTGCTGTCCGCTCGGCCGACCGGCTCCCGATCCTGGCGATCCTGGCGATCCTGGCGACCGGCGATGATCCTGGGGATCATCGCTGAACAACTTCTGATGTTCTTGAAGAACTTTGATGAAAGGAGCAGCACTATTACAGTCCTGTAAATATTTAGGAAGATCAGTAAGGATTTCAGAGTTGGAAGGCACTGACTCAGAGCTAGTGCTTTCAGGAGGAGAAGCAGGGAAGGTCTCGCTGTGGAGGTATGGATCTTTAAAAGTGGAGAGAGATATTAGCACAGTGGGGGGAATACCTTTATACTCCTTCAAAAGATTGACGTGGCACAACTGGGTCCTCCGCCGCCTATCTGGAGTCTCAAGAACGTAGTTGTGGTTGTTTCTGCACTCCTTGATGCGGTAGGGTCCTGAAAACTTATTTTGCAATGGAGAACCAGGGATCGGAAAATATGCCAACACGAATTCTCCTGTTTTAAATTTTCTGATTTTGCTGCGTTTGTCAAAATGAGTCTTCATCTTATCTTGAGCTTTCAATAAATTATCATTAGCAAATTTACGTACTCTCTCTAGAATGTGCTTTAAGTTTTGAAGAAACTGGGGCACATGCTGCGGGTCACTCAAGGTGCCATTACGTTGAGAGTCTTTAAAAGCTTTAAGAGGAGTACGGCACTTACGTCCATAGAGCATCTCATAAGGAGATACTCTTAGAGACTCATTTGGGAGACTTCTGAAAATGCACATGATGATGTCAAGTTGTTTATCCCAGTCCTTGAAGGTTTCATTGCAAAATTTCTTAAGGAGTGATTTTATCGTTTGGTGACTACGTTCAAGAGAACCCTATGAAGCAGGATGATAGGGGCAGGACAATACCTGAGTGATGTTGAATTCTTCCAGTGTCTTCTTGAAGAGATCACTGGTGAAGTTGGTGCCACAGTCACTTTGAATCTCCCGAGGAAACCCATATTGGGTAAAGATCTTCAATAGTTGTTTCACCACCGTAGCAGCCGTAATGTTCTTTACAGGAACTGCTATGGGGAATCTGGTGGTTGGACACAGGATGGTTAGTATATAAGCATTGCCAGAACTGATCCGGGGTAAAGGACCAACACAGTCTATGATGAGTCTGTGAAAGGGTTCCGAAGGCACCGGGTTAGGAATTAAAGGAGCCTTCGGAATCGAGATGTTTGGTTTACCTGCCATCTGACATGTATGACACTGTTGTACATAACTTTTTACATATTTAACCATACCTGGCCAGTAGTAGTCTTGTCTGATTCCGTGATAGGTTTTATTAAAACCATAATGAGAAAGTGCTCCATGGGCCAGGTGTAGAATATCGGGCCGTAGGCTGGTGGGAACTACTAGTTGGTCGACATTAGCCCAATCGTCATCCTCTGTTAGTTTACTGGGTCTGTACCTGCGGTAGAGCAACTGATTCTCTAGGAAGAACCCAGGAATACTGTCAGATTGAGTCTCGGCCTGGAAGAATAATGGTGTTAATGAAGGATCCTCCCTCTGTAACTTACGGAACTCCAACAGAGTAAGATTCAGATGGTCTTGAGGGACAGCTGTTGCAGTAGTCAGCTGGTTGCGGGCGTGCAGCTTGCGCACGGGTTGTCACCAAAACCGGAGGAGAGACTTCATCACTTTCTTGGACCTCTGCTGGAACATACTTCAAGATGGGGTTTTCCACTACAGTCACATGCCTGGGGTTTGTCCATGATGATCAAGTTGGAAGGTTGCAGATCTTTAACCAAGTCATTGCCCAGGAGAAGTTGTACTCCTGACATGGGAAAAGGCTTTTCCCTGATGGCGACTTGGACTTCACCGGTCACGAAAGGACAATCCAGGTGGACTCTGGTGAGTGGATACGGAGTGGTAGCAGTGAGGTCAGTGATAAGAACCGTTTTCCCGGTGTAGGTGATGTTAGGCACAGCCGATTTCAATATTATTGACTGAAGAGCCGCTGTGTCCCTCAAGATCTTCAGTTTGAAACGTCCCTCCGAATCTGTACTGTTGGCAGAGACAGTTCCAGGGTACAGGTGTTTGCTGAAGAGGGACAGATCATTAATAGGAACACCAACATTCATGACAGGTTTACCGGACTTAGGAGGAGTCGGTTTGGGTTTAGGAGTTTCACTATAGCCTTTGTATTGGGCTTTTCCACATTTATCTATGGTATGTCCATAGAGCTTGAAATACCTACAATAAAATTGAGAGCTTGCTTGATCGGTACTCACTTTGTCATAACTAGACCAAGACTTCTTACTGGAAGATGTGTCAGCTGTTAACCGGTGTATAAGACTGTAGGTGTCAGCCGACTTCGCTCATCTGATGAGGTCGGTTTCCTCTTTGTCTGCTAAGTATAGACGAATGGAAGGGAGAGCACGTCTAAAGAATTCCTCAACTAGAATGAGGTTGACGAGTTCTGAAAATGTAGACATGTGCTGCTTCCAACCATTTCATGAAATATCTTTTCTTAGTGTTGGCAAATTCTAAATAGGTGGTGGTACTTTCCTTTAGATAATCACGGAATTTTCGTCTGTAGCTTTCTGTGGAGAGAAGGTAGGCGTCTAAAACTGCTTGCTTTAGGGTCTGGTAGTCATTCTCAGACGCTAAGGTAGCGAGAGTAACCACAGCTCTACCTGTGAGATGCACTCTGAGAAGGGTAGACCATTGATCTTCAGGCCAGCTAAGTCTTTTAGCTAGGGCCTCAAAAGTAGTAAAAAACACATCTATCTCTGTTTCAACGAATGGTGGCATTAACTTACTTGCCTGGGAGACATTGAAGCTTACTGGAAGACAAGCTGTAGCTTGTTGGCGCTGAGTGTGGTGTGAAGTTTCCAAGTTGAGTTCTTGTCGACGTTATTCTAGAACACTCTCAGCTTGCTTCTTATCGTGCTCATGTTGCATCTCCAGATGACTTTTCTTGCTTCAGGCTGCTCCCTCTCATCTTCACGTTGTAGGGCGGCCTCTCGTTCCTTTAGGGCCGCCTCGCGTTCCTGTTCTTCTTTCTTTAGGGCAGACTCACGTTCCTGTTCTTTTTTATTTAGGGCAGCCTCGTGTTCCTTTAGGGCCGCCTCGTCTTTCTTTATCTGGAGAGCTTCTTTCTGTTGTTGTAGAGCTCCTTTTGGTTGTTTACGCTCTACTTTCGCTAGTTCGAGCTTTAACTTCATAGCTGCCAGAGCATGCCGATCTGCAATAGAATAGTTGTCGTGAGAATCAGAGTCTATAATTCTTTCATCTAAGAGGTGGTCCAGGATAATGTTGTGCAAGTCACTTTTGTTGGCTCCTTGGGGAACATCTAGTTGATACTCATGTGCTAGAGTTTGTAATTCTGTCCTCCTGGCACGAATTAAGTTCCCTACTTCACTTGCTGGATCATTACGAAATGATGGGAGACGAAACATTTTGAGATAACAAATAAATGTACAAC
>WNGS01005857.1:32807-47265 GCA_020271785.1 Procambarus virginalis
TCACATCAAGTTGCAGAAAATCTGGCAATGCAGCAGAATCCTCCAAGCCTACTGTTACTAGTTCACCCAAACCGGTAACTTCCAAGCGTGCAGTAGGCTGGGGGACATGTATGTTCAGCAAAAAGAAACATTCAACATACCGTTGTGCTAATTATCCAACCAGAGGCACTCGTATTAAGCGACTCCAGGAATTAGGGAGATGTTCAAGGTGTCTCAAGTCACACAACATAGACTATTGTGATACCCAATTCAACACCTGCAACAGGTGTAGAAGTGGTAGGCACCATGCAGCCTGTGCAAACATACGAAATTAACATATTCAAGACCAAGGTGGAAGATAGCATTCCCACCACAGTACAGTACTGCAAGGTGCAACAAACTAAGAGTGTCCAATCGGCAAAGTCTAAAGGTAATACAACTTTGCCTACTGCCCAAATTACCATCCAGAATAAGAGGGCCAAGGTCCATACCCGTGGGTTGTTTGACCAAGGGTCCCAGAGAACATGTCACCAAAAAGTTGGCAGATGAACTACAATTAAAGCCTGTAGCCCAGACGACATTCAACATCTCAGGGTTTATAACAGATGCAGGACCTCGAGTCTACCAGGTGGTACAACCATCAGTACGTTTAGGCAGGTACGTCTGTCAAGTACAAGGACATTGTGGTGGACAAAATACCAGTAGACCTATAAGTTCAAGGTCTGAGAGCAACAGCTAAATTCCTGAGAAATAGAGGAATAAAATTGGCAGATAATATTTAGTCTGATCACCTCACCGACTTCGATCTCCTTGTAGGTACAGACTACTACCATCGATTCATCAGTAGCCCTAATACATATCAGGGCATAACCATGCTAAATTCTGCAGGAGGCAAATTACTCTCAGGCCCAGTATTAAGCCTGAGGAGACCTATGCCTGCAGATAAACAATACAATAGAAATCTAAATTTGTCAACTGATTATATTTCTCCAGTAGCATTATACTAAGGAGATTACAGTTGACTATAGCAACAGAGGTTGATGTTAATATCATCATTTAAAGCTGAAGATGAGCTCATGAGGCTTCAGTGGCAAATCAGTGAACAGTAGCCTAAACAGCTACAAGTCACAGCGACCAATGTCACTGAACCCACTGCAGTCTCAGAACCATACTTGACTTTAGTGATGGGCTATTCAATCCTCTGAATCAATTAACTACATTAAACCCCAATAAATCTGATGACTGATTTTGATACATTTATTATTTAATCAAGATGAATTACATGGGCCTCAGTGTATTTATATCAGTGACCAGTTACCTGAACAAGCTTCAAGTTATATCTAATGTCACTGATCTGCTTGATGGGGTCTAGGAGTTCCTCTACTCCCCAAGCCCGGCCCGAGGCCAGGCTCGACTTGTGAGAGCTTGGTCTACCAGGCTGTTGCTTGGAGCGGCCTGCAGGGCCACATACCCACCACAGCCCGGCTAGTCCAGAACTTCTCTTAGAAAACAGTCCAGTTTTCTCTTGAAGATGTCCACGGTTGTTCCAGCACTATTTCTTATAGTCGCTGAGAGGACGTTGAACAACCGCGGACCTCTGATGTTTATACAGTGCTCTCTGATTGTGCCTATGGCACCTCTGCCCTTCACTGGATCAATCTTGCATTTTCTTCCACATCGTCCACTCCAGTACGTTGTTATTTACTGTACAGATTTGGGACCTGGCCCTCCAGTATTTTCCATGTGTATATTATTTGGTATCTCTCTCGTCTCCTTTCTAGAGAGTACATTTGGAGAGCTTTGAGACGATCCCAATAATTTAGGTGTTTTATCTCGTCTATGCGTGCCGTATATGTTCTCTGCATTCCCTCTATTTCAGCAATCTCTCCTGCTCTGAAGGGGGAAGTGAGTACTGAGCAGTACTCGAGACGGGACAACACAAGTAACTTGAAGAGTACAACCATTGTCATGGGATCCCTGGATTTGAAAGTTCTCGTAATCCATCCGATCATTTTTCTGGCTGACGCAATATTTGCTTGGTTATGCTCCCTAAACGTTAGATCGTCTGACATCATTATTCCCAAATCCTTGACATGCTGTTTTTCTAATATGGGAAAATTCGATTGTGTTTTGTACCCTGTATTATGTTTCAGATCCTCATTTTTGCCGTACCTGCAACCCGTCCTCGCAAATTTAATAAGTCAATATTGACTTATTAGTTGCGTGCATAGGTGACATACTTAACATAATAGTTTCCCTTGAAAATCTTCATAGAAAACACCGACCTTACCTAACCTTGTTAGTATGTTAAGACAAGCATCTTATTGCTTCGTCATTACAATTATTACCTAACCTATACCTATAATAGGTTAAGTAACAATTGTAATTACGAAGCAATAAGATGCTTATTTTAACATACTAACAAGGTTAGGTAAGGTCGGTGTTTTCTATGAAGATTTTCAAGGGAAACGATTATGTTAAGTATGTCACCTATGCACATATTTAATAAGTCAATATTGACTTATTAAATTCACTGTTAAACATCATGTTATTTTCTGCTGCCCATCGAAAACTTTGTTGACATCTGCTTGTAGTTTTTCAATGTCTTCAGCAGAGTAATTTTCATGCTGATTTTTGTGTCATCTTCAAAGGACGACACGAAGCTGTGACATGTATTTTTGATATGAGATATGAGAATAAGGAACAGTAGCGGTGCAAGGACTGTACCTTGAGGTACAGAGCTTCTAACATCGCTAGGACTCGATTTTATCTGATTGACTGTTACTCTTTGTGTTCTGTTCGACAGGAAATTGAGTATCCAGCGTCCTACTTTTCCAGTTATTCCCATTGACCTTGTTTTGCGAGCTATCACCCCATGGTCACATTTGTCGAACGCCTTTGCAAAGTCTGTGTATACAACATCTGCATTTTGCTTTTCTTCTAGGGCTTCTATGATTTTGTCATAGTGGTTGAGTAACTGTGACAGACAGGATCTTCCCGCTCTAAATCCAAGTTGTCCTGGGTTGTGCAATTCATTGTTTTCCATAAAACTAGAAATTTGATTCCTAATCACTCTTTCAAACACTTTTATTATGTGTGATGTTAGTGCAACTGGCCTATAATTTTTTGCCAAGGCTTTACTCCCCCCCTTGTGCAATGGAGCTATATCTGCAGATTTAAGTGCTGCTGGTATCTCCCCTGTATCCAGGCTCTTTCTCCATATTACGCTGAGTGCTCTCGCTACTGGTACTTTACATTTCATTATGAATATTGAATTCCATGAGTCAGGCCCAGGAACTGAGTGCATAGGCATATTGTCAATTTCTCTTTCAAAGTCTTCCGAGTTTGTGGTAATATCCGTTATATTATCTGCAGCTTGAATGTCATTCATAAAGCAACCTGTCCTCGCAAATTTAATAAGTCAATATTGACTTATTAGTTGCGTGCATAGGTGACATACTTAACATAATAGTTTCCCTTGAAAATCTTCATAGAAAACACCGACCTTACCTAACCTTGTTAGTATGTTAAAATAAGCATCTTATTGCTTCGTAATTACAATTGTTACTTAACCTATTATAGGTATAGGTTAGGTAATAATTGTAATTACGAAGCAATAAGATGCTTGTCTTAACATACTAACAAGGTTAGGTAAGGTCGGTGTTTTCTATGAAGATTTTCAAGGGAAACGATTATGTTAAGTATGTCACCTATGCACATATTTAATAAGTCAATATTGACTTATTAAATTTGCGAGGACGGGTTGCATAAAGAAGCTGTCTGGGTCATCAACTTTCATGTTGTTTATTGGTGTGCTAAACATAGCCTCATACTGGCTTCTTAGAATTTCACTAATCTCTTTATCGTCCTCTGTGTACGTACCTTCATTTGTAATTAACGGTCCAATACTAGTCGAGGTTTTTGGATTTTGATTTTGCGTATGTGAAAAAATATTTAGTATTTTTCCTTATCTCTTGTATAGCTTTCTGTTCCAATTCCATTTCCTCAGACTCATATGATCGCTTCAACGTTTGTTCTATTTCTTCGATCTCCCTGCTTAGGCTTATTTTCCTTGCTTGTGATAGTTGTGTCTGCCGAAGCATTTCCGTTATTTTTTTTCCTTCTCCTGTACAGTCGTCTGCGTTCTCTTTCTAGAGTGGTCCTCTTTCTGCCCCTCCTCATAGGCACGTGCTTCAAGCAGACCTTGTAAGCTTCAGCTGTCAATTGAGCTATTCCCTGTGTGGGAGTTTTGTCGCTTAAGACCGTCTCCCATTGAACGGTTGCAAGGTCTACATTTATTTTTTCCCAGTCGATCCTCTTATTGTTGAAATTGAATTGATTGAATATTCCTTCTCGCTTGTTGGGTCTCTTAGACCTAGTACCGTTATTTATGCTAGTTTGCACTTCAATGAGCTTATGGTCTGAGTATGAAGTATCTGAGATTGTGATGTCTCTGATTAGTTCATCATTGTTTGTGAATAACAAGTCTAGTGTGTTTTCGTTCCTAGTTGGTTCTGTAATCTGTTGATTGAGCGAGAATTTGTCACAGAATCTAAAAAGTTCTCTGACCTGTGGTTGGTTATTTCCCGGGTCATTCCCTGCTATGATATTTGTGTTTGCCATTCTCCATCTTAGACTCGGTAAATTGAAATGTCCAAGGAAGATAATATCTGGAGCTGGGTTTGCTAGGTTATCAAGTATGTTCTCTATTTTGTGCATCTGCTCTGTGAATTCCTCAACCGTTGTATCTGGCGGTTTATATATTAGAATAATAATTAGGTTTAGTTTCTCTACCTTAATTCCAAGTACCTCTACCATCTCATTAGTTGAGTTTAGTAGTTCTGTGCATACCAGGTCCTCTTTAATATACAGACCTACCCCTCCATTTGACCTAGTTTTTCTATCACATCTGTATAGATTATAATTTGGAATTCAGATTTCACCATCCATGTAATCTTTTATATGAGTTTCCGTGAATTTCCCAAATATTGAGTTTGACTCTAATATGAGGCCATTTATGAACTTAACTTTATTTCTTGACTTTGGCTTTAAACCTTGAATGTTTGCAAAAATGAATGATTGTCCATATTGTGTGTCACTTCTGGAAGGTTTTGGTAGTGCTCCCTCCTCTCTACCCTGACCCAGAGTGTGTTGTTGTGGCAATGGTTTGTCCAGTTTTGGAAGTGATACTGGGGAGTGTGGTACTCTCTGTGTAGTTGGGGGGTGTAGTATGTGTGGGCTTGATGACGAACCGGAGTCCAGTCTTGGGTATTTCCCCCTCTCCATCCGTACTCCTGCCACGTTTCTGCCTGTCTGTTTCTCCCTCTGTTTCTGCCTGCCTCTAAAAAAATACTGCCTGCCTATACTGTGAAGCCTCGTGGCTGTGGTGTAAACAGCCAAGTGTGATGCTTCCTCCACAACTTTACATTTATACTTTTTCTATGTACAATTCTCTAACACTATCCACTAATTTATATGTTGTGTTACACGATCCACTTCACTGTTCAACGTATCACTGCTTGCTATATTTGATATATATCGCTTATGCCTGTACACATGAGCCTGTTGGCACTGGCTAACCACGTGGTTCCACGTTTATTTTGTATTTAACTCAAAGTTCCATTGTTAATTTCTGTATTCAACTTTCCTACGGGTCACTATGCACTTGGTGATCACTGTGGGCTGTAATCCATGGTTGTAATCCTAAAAAAGCCCGGTTTATTCCACTGTTTCACGGAGCGCGACGACGACACATCCGTCCCCTCCCCCGCGAACACTTCAAGCCTTCTATCTCACTGCAGTTCCTGAATCATACTTGACTGTAGTACTTGATCACATTCAGTCTTCCTGGTTAAATAATATGTAATTAGGCTTGAATTTTAGCCTCTCAAGAGTTAACAGGGAAATGAAATCGCATTAGACTTCTAACCTCTGTAACTCTAGTACGGGACATCCGTCCTGTACGAACAGACACACAAATGTGTGATTACTAACTACTAACATCAAATGAATCAAATAATTCAAAGGAGGAGTATCGGAGTTCGTCTGTTCTAAATAGGACTTCGACCCGTGAGCAGCCCCCCGGGGAATTATGTCGGAAAACCCAACACCATTTAATAATATTACATACAATAGGCAGAAATATTGCTGCTGCCGTTACATACACAAGTTAACCCATAGAAAATGTAGCTTGTAGTGGAATTTTCTTTCAATAGAAAACAGGATATCATTGCCACATACTATTATAATTTTACCAACTATTATGCTGGGAATTATTCCAAATACATTAGTCCTTTTACCTTTTTCCATCATAAAAACATCTCATTTGAATTAACTTAATTATCAGTATCAGAATAAAGTAAATGTGACCCTTCTATCAGTTACTGATATCTGGACAAAGTGCCAAGGCATCAGTAGGAGGAAGTGGTCAGCCATTGTTGTTAAGACCAGAGGCGCAGGGGAGCAAATTCAGCTCCTATAATTTCTCTTGGGAGAAATGTAATGGAGATCATATTAGTGCTCTACCATCATCAACACGCTGTCAACAATAAACAAGGAAAGTGTTCTACCGAAACCCGTTTATCTAAGCATTTCTGGCCAGTTAAATGTTAGGTAGATATTGGGCGAACCGGTCTGAATGAGAACCAGCCTCTTAAACAAAGGTATTAAGCCTTGGTCCTTATTATCTAATATACAGTGTTTTCTCTGATATAGCTGTCATAGATTAGGATTCCAGCTTTACAGCTAGCGCCCTTTGAAAAGAACAAGAAGAGGAAGCAAGACTTGATACATCAGTTACTGGTTGATGAAAGCTGCCTCAATCGAGGATAATTTGGTGTCTACATCCTAGTTATACCTGGTGAACTAAGCCTGCAGTATAATAAGATAAGGAACCTCCTCAATGTATACCAATATATGTATTTAATACTGTAGTTTGAATGGCTGCATATATATAATTTTAATATAAACACCCCCCTAATGTGTAAGGATCGATTTGTGAGATTATTGCAGAAATACAGTCCACTTAACATCATACCAATTGCTATCGAAATATATAAATTAACGTAAATATAAATTCTATATAAATTCATATAAATTAAATATAAATCTCACAGGTCGGTTCCCACAGTTGCTGAGCCACAGTAATCTTCCCCTGTCTCCCAGTCCTCCCCACCATTCCCCCTGCCCCGTCCCCTCATACTCCCAACAGTTCCCCACTCCCCCATCCTGTCGTCCTCTCCACCATCTCCACTCCCTCATCCCCCTTACCCACCTTACCATTCCCCCCCTCCCCCGTCCCCTCTTTTTTTTCCACCAAACCCCTCTCCTCTGCCCCCTTGTCCTCCCCACCATTCTCCATTCCCCTATCCACTCGTCCCCACCATCCCCAACTGCTCCGTCCCCTCGACCTCCCAACTATTACCCCCTCCCTGCAAATAATAAAACTAAGATAATAATCATGACAGAATAGAATATTTCCATTGCCACAGATAACTCGAGAGAAACAGCGCCGTTCTTGCTTCCAAACAAAAAAGTAATTCTATTGACGTGTAAAATATTATTGAAAATAATATTAATATAATAATAATAATAATAATAATAATAATAAGCAAATAAATCACAGTAACGTGAGAAAATCAATTGGAGCAATGCGATAAATCGAACCAGCGATCTGGGTTCTCGCATCCCCACTCACAACATTATAATTACTAATAATAATATGAATAATACAGAAATAATAAATATGTAATCATGATGATAAGGGTGATCTTGTTTAACGTTATTTATATATTTTCTATTGAGGCACTGTTTGTGGCTGTAAATTTAAATGATAATAGTATAAATTTTAAACATGCAAGTATTGCATAAAAAAGCACAAGACAAATACAGCATTTCCCACAGGCGATGACATTATTGCAGCAGCTGCCATTGTATACTGGCGTCAAACCATACAACCTCCAGTGTATATATGCTCGTCGGGTCCAACATGTTCCCTCCGGTGCATATATCCTAGACTGGCCATCATGCTCCCTCCAGTATATACATGCTCAACGGGTTCAACATGCTCCTTCCAGTATATACATGCTCAACGGGTCCAACATATAAAATATATATATATATATATATATATATATATATATATATATATATATATATATATATATATATATATATATATATATATATATATATATATATTTAGGTGGTAGTCTGGGGGAGGGGAGGTGGTAGTCTTTGGAGTGTTGAAATACCCCGAAATTACCATCTCTTTTAAGGGTCTGAGCGTGGTGCAGTGGGTTAAGCCTTCCAGCAACCTGTTATGCCAGTTGCTGGAAGGCTTCTGTGCTGGCTAGGGTTCGAGTCTCCTGGTGGGAAAGTGTTCTAAAGTTGAATATATATATATATATATATATATATATATATATATATATATATATATATATATATTTATGACAGTGTCAGACCATGGAGGAAAATTGAAACAGGAATTTCCTAAGTACTTTCGTATATTAATACATCTTCAGAAGGAGTGGTTTTACAGGACGAGTACTGGACATAAATAGGCAGGAGAGAATGGTGGAGTGAGGTGAGGTACAGTACGTGTACACTGCAGAGGGCCTATTGGCCCATCCGATGCAGCAACCACACACAGTCCCACACATAGATAATTATAGCATAAAATAGTAAATATTTACAATGAATGAGTGAGACAAATGTGTTCCAATGATCCTACTTAAATCGCCCTTTAATTGATCTATTAAAAATGGATCTAAGTTATATAAACCACTGCAAATGTTCAAATTACTTTCTTTTGTGATCTGCATCAAAGCAGATTCAATTATGTTTCTGTTATAGGTGCTTTTACAATTCGTTATTGAAGAAGCCATCTCCCAATCAATTTGGTGAGCATCTTCTGACAAATGAACAAACAAAGCATTAGACAATTGGCCCTGTCTTACAGAGTATTTATGTTGCGAAATTCTACATTTCAAATCTTTAGATGTTTGCCCAACATAGAACTTATTACAGTCTTTAAAAGGTATTTTATAAATGACACAATTATCACTACGAGGGCTGTTCCTAACTAATAGCTTACCAACAGTATTTTCGTAGCTAAACAATAAATGTATAATAAATAGTTTCAAGGCCTTGACAATATTCTCAAACCCAGAGAAATATGGTAAACATAACACATTCTTCGGGCGAATTCTTTCACTGCATATATTATTATAATATGTACGACGTGCTTTGTTACGGCAAACTTCCAAAAAACTCAGTGGGTAACAAAGCTTGAGACTAATCGAATCAATATTCTTAAACTCTTCTTCTTAGAATTCTCAGCATGCTCCCTCCAGTGTATATATATATATGCTCGACGGGCTCAGCATGCTCCCTCCAGTGTATATATGCTCGACGGCTCAGCATGCTCCCTCCAGTGTATATATGCTCGACGGCTCAGCATGCTCCCTCCAGTGTATATATATATGTTCGACGGGCTCAGCATGCTCCCTCCAGTGTATATATGCTCGAGGGCTCAGCATGCTCCCTCCAGTGTATATATGCTCGACGGGCTCAGCATGCTCCCTCCAGTGTATATATGCTCGAGGGCTCAGCATGCTCCCTCCAGTGTATATATGCTCGAGGGGCTCAGCATGCTCCCTCCAGTGTATATATGCTCGAGGGGCTCAGCATGCTCCCTCCAGTGTATATATGCTCGAGGGGCTCAGCATGCTCCTTCCAGTGTATATATGCTCGACGGGCTCAGCATGCTCCCTCCAGTGTATATATGCTCGACGGGCTCAGCATGCTCCCTCCAGTGTATATATGCTCGACGGGCTCAGCATGCTCCCTCCAGTGTATATATGCTCGACCAGCCAAACAAACACAGTCATATTACAGGCTCAGCTGATTGCGTCACCCCGGGTCACCATGGCAACGAGACGCCAAAACAATGGCCAGGAAGCGCGTTGTGGCTGCCCCTGCAGTAGGCGTTGTGAGCTGACTTTTACCGTGACTCACCGCACACTGCAGCAACTGGTACGATATCCAACCATAGACTACCGCAGCTGGTATGATATCCAACCATAGACTGCCGCAGCTGGTACGATATCCAACCATAGTCTACCGCAGCTGGTATGATATCCAACCATAGACTACCGCAGCTGGTACGATATCCACCATAGACTGCCGCAGCTGGAACGATATCCAACCATAGACTACCGCAGCTGGTACGATATCCAACCATAGACTACCACAGCTGGTACGATATCCAACCATAGACTACCGCAGCTGGTACGATATCCAACCATAGACTACCGCAGCTGGTACGATATCCAACCATAGACTACCACAGCTGGTACGTTATCCAACCATAGACTACCGCAGCTGGTACGATATCCAACCATAGACTACCGCAGCTGGTACGATATCCAACCATAGACTACCACAGCTGGTACGTTATCCAACCATAGACTACCGCAGCTGGTACGATATCCAACCATAGACTACCGCAGCTGGAACTTTATCCACCTCACACTGCCGCTGCTTGTACGATATCCAACCTCACAGTGCCGCAGCTGGTGCGATATCCAACCTCACACTGCCGCTGCTGGAACGATATCCAACCTCACACTGCCGCAGCTGGTACGATAGCCANATTAACAATAACTTTCAGGATCCTTTCCTCCGTTTTATGACCTGTGGAGAAGAAGTTCCTGTAAAATAGTCTAATAGGGGGTATAGGTGTTGTATTAGTTGTCTCTTCAGAGGTTGCATGGCGTTTCACTTTCCTTCTTATGATGTCTTCAAGGAAACCATTGGAGAAGCCGTTGTTGACTAGAAGCCTTACGCTACAGAATTCTTCGTCGACTTGCTTCCATCCTGAGCTGTGGCTGAGAGCACGGTCAACATAAGCTTTAACAACACTCCTCTTGTACCTGTATGGGCAGTCACTGTTGGCATTTAGGCACATTCCTATGTTTGTTTCCTTAGTGTAGACTGCAGTGTGGAAACCTCAGCTCCTTTCCATGACTGTTACATCTAGAAAGGGTAGTTTCCCATCCTTCTCCATCTCGTAAGTGAAACGCAACACGGAATTCTGCTCAAATGCCTCCTTCAGCTCCTGCAGATGTCTGACATCAGGTACCTGTGTAAAAATGTCGTCAACATACCTGCAGTATATGGCCGGTTTCAAGTTCATATCGACTAAGACCTTTTGTTCGATGGTACCCATGTAGAAGTTCGCAAACTCTTAGGACTCTTACCGTTCAGGCATAATCCTATGTTGGTAGGTTTTGTATAAACGGTGGTGCTTAAACCGGTTCCTATTTTTGTATTAGTACATCTAAGAAAGGCAGACATATTTTCACTATTTTCATTTGTAAATCGGAGTACTGACTCTCTCTAGATGGCTTTTTAGTTGAATTAGTTCATCTGAGTCTTTTACTATGACGAATATGTCATCTACATAACGGCAATATACAGTTGGTTTTTGTCTACTTCTGAAGACTCTATCTTCGATGGTTCCCATGTAAAAATTAGCGAATAACACTCCTAAAGGGTGAGCCCATTGCTACTTCATCTATTTGTAAATACATGTCCCCTTTCGGACTGATGAAAGGAGCTTCCTTTGTACATGCCTCGAAAAGGCTCTTCAAATATGGCTCGGGTATGTCTAATTTGGGAGTGCTCTCTTCTCTGTATACTCTATCCAGTATCTTTTCTGTGGGTGTGTCCACTGGGACGTTGGTAAATAGTGGACAGAACGCGAAACAAACAATGGGTATAAATTGGATAAGTTTAGATTTAGGAAAGACTTGGGTAAATACTGGTT
Organism: Procambarus virginalis; assembly: GCA_020271785.1. Classification (NCBI taxonomy): domain Eukaryota; kingdom Metazoa; phylum Arthropoda; class Malacostraca; order Decapoda; family Cambaridae; genus Procambarus; species Procambarus virginalis. Next base: position 44,620 of record WNGS01005857.1, read on the forward strand.
CAGTAACAGGGTTGTTGATTGTGGAACCAATTGCCGCGTAACATTGTGGAGGTGGGGTCCCTCGATTGTTTCAAGCATGGGTTGGACATATATATGAGTGGGATTGGGTGGTTATAAATAGGAGCTGCCTCGTATGGGCCAATAGGCCTTCTGCAGCTGCCTTTGTTCTTATGTTCTTATGTTCTTATTCGACGTCCAGGGAAGCAATGATTCCATCGGGTTGTGTAGTTTTTTTTAATTCTCGGATATCTGCTGATGACTGTAGACTTTGGTTGCTTGGAGTGTATAGAGTTAGGAGTTCATTAAGTATTTTTGGCAGGTGATACGTTGGAGTGGGTATTTGGCTGATTATTGGGCTTAGTGGGTTACCCGGTTTGTGTGTTTTAACATTGCTATAAGCATATCCTAAGCCATAGTCACACTGGAGTTTAGTGAAATGAACACTACCTTTCTTTGCGTTGATTTCAGTAATAGTTTTGTTCACTTTTCGTTTGATGTCTTCCACAGGGTTCCTCGTGATTCGTTGAAATTTAGTGTAATCACTAAGGATATCGCTAATTTTGTTTATGTATTCTTGGGTAGGAATCAACACATATGCTGCTGTCTTGTCGGCTTTTCTTATTGTTACATAAGAACAAAGGCAACTGCAGAAGGCCTATTGGCCCATACGAGGCAGCTCCTATTTATAACCACCCAATCTCACTCATATACATGTCCAACCCATGCTTGAAACAATCGAGGGACCCCACCTCCACAATGTTACGCGGCAATTGGTTCCACATATCAACAACCCTGTTACTGAACCAATATTTACCTAAGTCTTTCCTAAATCTAAACTTATCCAATTTATACCCATTGTTTCGCGTTCTGTCCTGTGTTGATACTTTTAATACCCTATTAATATCCCCTTTGTTATGTCCATTCATCCACTTGTAAACCTCTATCATGTCACCCCTATCTCTTCGCCTTTCCAGTGAATGCAACTTAAGCTTTGTTAATCTTTCTTCATATGAAAGATTTCTATTTTGGGGAATTAGCTTAGTCATCCTACGCTGGACACGTTCAAGTGAATTTATATCCATTCTATAATATGGCGACCAAAACTGAACTGCATAATCTAAATGGGGCCTAACAAGAGCAAGATATAGCTTGAGAACCACACCAGGTGTCTTGTTACTTACGCTGCGATTAATAAATCCGAGTGTCCGATTTGCCTTATTACGAACATTCATGCATTGATCCTTTTGTTTTAAATTCTTACTAATTATAACTCCCAGATCCCTTTCGCAATCCGACTTCGCAATCTCAACACCATCTAGCTCGTATCTTGTAGCTCTATCATCATTACCTAGCCTCAGAACTTTACATTTATCAGCATTAAACTGCATCTGCCAATCCTTTGACCATTTCAATACCCTATCTACATCTTGCAGCTTTTAAAGTTGTTTTGCTGCTTTTTTGAGTCATGAAGTCAAAATTGTTGATGAGTATGTTCCCCATTTTTTTCCCGGCTTCCGTTAGTAGTTCAGCCTGAAGTGTGTCAGAGGTGATGACTTTTTTGTTGTCTTCTAGCTTATGGATGTCGTCCAGAAGCATTTCGATTTCCAGTCATTTTTTATGCATCTTTGGTTTAGATATGAATTGACAATTTAGACCAAGATTTAAGAGGTTTCGTTGTTCCTTGGTAAGATCATAAGAAGTCGAGTTAATGTAGCCATCTTTAGGACGTGGGATCTTTAACTGTCCACCTTTTAGGGCTGTAACTTACGGAGGGTCCTCGTTTCTACACGAGTTTTATGTTGTTGCTTCAGGTTAAATAGTTCACTGTTGATGGTTTGCTTGAGTTGGCTGAGGATGTCGTACTGGGTCTATTTGTTTAAGCTCTGTAAGGATTTGAAGGGCTTCCTTCTTCGTGTTTAGTTGATGCCGTATGAGATCTTGCCAATACCTATAGGTAAACTCTACGTTGTGGACTGCTGGGTCATGTGGATTTATATTTGTGTATACTGGCAGCAGGTTTCCTTTTAAACATGTCTCATGTTTAATATAACCATGCCAACACAAAAGACCCTGGTCAACATAACAAGCCCATTACACCTGATTAATCTTTGTATGTGCTTCGTTCCCTATTTATCTCCCATTTATCCTCTATATCCCCTATTTTCCCCTTACCTTTTCCTTTATTCTACTTGTTTTATCATCTGACCCCATACTGGTATAAATTTAACGAGTACTCTAATTTCTTTTCACTTGAGAATGACCATGGAGGTTCGAAACTTTGTGCAAATTGTATAAATAAGTGTAACATATTCCATTGTAATTCATTTTTTCTTCACCTTAAAATAACGAACATGAGTTTTGGAGAATTCCTCTTTCAGCTAAACCCTGATGCTAGAAAAATAGTCAGAGGGATAGAAGCATAAATCAGAAGATAGTAAATACAGAATATGCAGTCATACTCAATGAGACATACACACACATGGGTATGTGACCCCCCACCCTTGCGAGGAGGGTGGGAGGTTCCCCCCACCCCCTCTATCCTTCCCCCTCCCACCTCTCAACCTCTATCTGACTCCGCATACGGGGTTCTGAAGATTAGGGAGGGTCTGATGGTCAATGTAGGGGTTGGGAGATAGCGTAAGGTTA
>WNGS01005858.1:0-42062 GCA_020271785.1 Procambarus virginalis
TCTCCCTCCACTCTTTCTTCCCGACCCTCCCCCCAGTCTCTTGACCCTCCATGCCACCTGTCTGTCCAGGCTGATATCCATCATCCTCCCAGCAATCTTTGTGTTGTTTGCTCTCGTTCCTCTTCTCCTGCTGAGACCATTGAGTCTGTCGCCCGGTACGTTGTTACTGGAACGTCTGTCTCTTTGAGTCAGAAACGTAAGCCTGGCTCCTCTCCTTCTTCCTCTCCGGCGGGTAAGAAGGTTTCGCTTTCTTCCTTGCCCCTCCCTCTGACTCTGTCACTCCTTCCCCTCCCATTTCAGTGATCGAACCCCCTGTCTCTGATATGGAAGTTTCTTCCACCCCCGATTCCCTCTATGTTGCTACCCTTCCTGAGGTGCACTCCGTGATTTCTGCCCCCCCCCCCCTCCTCCTTCAACTGTCCTTGCCTGCCCCTCTCAGTTGTCTCCTCCTCCTCCTCTGGACCCCATCAGTCCGCCTCTGGTCTGTTCTCTCGCTCCCTTCCCTCTCTCTTTACTAAGTTTACCCATGCCCCCTAACCCTGATTTTACTGACCCTGTCCCTGATCCTGTGATCATTTAATAAACCAACCCGTCCTTGCAAATTCGTATAGTCAATATTGACTTATTAAGTAAGTGCATAGGTGACATAATTAACATAATAGTTTCCCTTGAAAATCTTCATAGAAAACACCGACCTTACCTAACCTACTTAGTATGTTAAGATAAGCATCTTATTGCTTCGTAATTACAATTTTTACCTAACCTATACCTATAATAGGTTAAGTAACAATTGTAATTACGAAGCTATAAGATGCTTATTTTAACATACTAAGTAGGTTAGGTAAGGTCGGTGTTTTCTATGAAGATTTTCAAGGGAAACTATTATGTTTAGTATGTCACCTATGCAGGTAACTAAAAAGTCAATATTGACTGTACGAATTTGTGTGATTCTGCGGGCTCACCATAGCCCGTGCTGCTTGGAACTTCTGGTTTCGGGTAGCGAATTTTTAACAACAACAACATACGAATTTGCGAGGACGGGTTGAATAAACTGTGTTCCTCTTTACCTTAATTTCTTTCTTGTTCTGTTACTATCCTATCTCTTTGATAATGTCTATTCTTCAGTGGAATATTAGTGGATTTTATGCCAACTTCCATGAACTCCAGCTTCTAATTACACAGTTTACACCACTTTGTTTGTCTCCAGGAACCAATGCTTGGTGCTCGACCTGGTCACTTTCGTGGTTATTCTTTTCTTTCTCCCCCCCCCCCCCAGCTCTTGCTGGGGCCCATAACTCTACTCTCTTAATTCGTTCTGATATTCCCTTCGTCCCCCTCCTTCTTCCATCCCTCTCCATTGTTCTGCTGCCCGTGTTTTTGTGGGTAAATGGTATACAGTCTGTTCCATTTATCTCCCTCCAAATGTCCCTCTTTCTCTTCCTGATCTTAAGCACCTCCTGGACTCCTTGCCAGAACCGGTGCTCCTTTTGGGTGATTTCAACTGTCGACATTCCCTCTGGGGTGATGTTCTGACAAACACCCGAGGCCGTCTTCTCGAACCGTTCGTCCTCGCTTCATCTCTATCACTTCTGAATTCTGGTGAGCCCACTCATGTGGACTCTCGAACTCGCACCCTTTCCTGTCTTGATCTTTCTCTCTGCTCGTCGTCCCTCTACTTAGATTTCACGTGGCAGGTTCTTGATGACCTCCATAGCAGTGATCATTTCCCCATCCTCGTTTCCTTTTTCTCTTTCCACCCTCCTCTTTCCTTCCCTAGGTGGCAGTTTGCCAAGGCTGACTGGTGCCTATTCACCCTCCGTGCTACTCTCTCTGACCTCTCCTCTCTGCCTCTTCCTCGCGCCCTCCTCCTTTTTTATGACACTGTCTTCAACGCTGCCCTCAGCTCTATCCCTCGCTCTTCCTCCCGAGGCACACGGAAGTGTGTTTCCTGGTGGAATGCGGACTGTGCTCGGGCTGTCTGCTGTAAGCGTGCAGCCTGGAAAAAACACCGCCGCCGGCAGACGGCTGATTCTTTTATTCTGTTTCGGAAGGCAAGTGCGGTGGCCCGTAGGACCATCCGTACTGCTAAACGTGAGAGTTGGAAATCTTATGTTTCCACCATTACATCCGATACTCCTCTACCGCAGATTTGGAAGAAGATCCGCAAGATTGCGGGCAAGTTCGTTCCAGATGTCTCGCCGGTTCTCCACCTCCGTGGGACTCTTGTGGCGGATCCAGTGAAGGTCGCGGCCGAACTGGGTTCCCACTTTTCTTCTGTTAGCTCTGGTTCTCATCTTCCTCAATCCTTCCTTCTTCGTAAGCCTGTTCTTGAATTTCCACACTCGTCTCCACCTTCCCTATAACGATCCTCTCTCTCTTTCTGAACTTCAGTCTGCCCTGGCCCTCTGCGGATCTACGGCAGCGGGCTCGGATGACGTTCATTATGAGATGCTTCGCCATCTCCCTCCGTGCACGTTTCAGTATTTACTGAATCTGTATAACCAGGTCTGGGAGTCATCGTCCGTCCCTGAGGACTGGCTCGATGCTGTTGTACTCCCTATTCGGAAACCAGGGCGTCTCGGTACGTCCCCTCAGGACTTGCGCCCTATTGTTCTCACGAGTTGTGTTTGCAAGCTGTTTGAGCATATGGAAAATGTCCGTCTAATGTGGTTCTTGGAACACCATCACCACCTCTCTCCTTCTCAATTTGGTTTTCGCAAGTGCCGCAGCACGACTGATGTCCTGGTGAACTTGGAGGTCTATATTCGTACTGCTTTTGCTGCGAAGACCTCCGTTGTTGCTGTCCTTTTTGACCTGGAAAAGGCTTATGACACGACTTGGAGATACCATATTCTGTCCCAACTTCGTTCTTTTGGCCTTCGTGGTAATCTCCCTCTCTTCCTTCAAAGCTTTCTCTCTCGTCTTACCTTTCGAGTCAGGCTTGGTGCCACTCTCTCTGCCTCTTTTCGGCAGTGTGAAGGTGTGCCCCAAAGTAGTGTTCTGAGTACTACTCTTTTTCTGGTTGCCCTCAATGTCTCTTTTTTCCCTTCCTTCTGGCATCTTCTCCGCTCTTTATGTTGACGATCTTACTCTTTGCTGTCGAGGTGATGATTCGCCTCTCCTTCAACGGCGGCTTCAACTTGCGATTGATGCCGTGTCATCTTGGGCCACCAATCATGGCTTCAAGTTCTCTACTACTAAGACTTGTGCCATGACTTTTACTCGGAAGCGGGTCGTTCTTCTTCCCTGTCACTTTATGGTCATCCCCTTGAGTACAAAGATTCCGCAAAGCTTTGGGGTTATTCTTTGACACTCGTTTGTCTTGGTCGCCCCATGTCTCTTACCTCCGTGTGAATGCTCTAAGGCCCTTAACCTACTTAAGGTTTTGTCCCATACTTCTTGGGGAGCGGATAGGCGCACGCTCCTCTATTTGCATTCCTCTCTCGTATGTCTAAGCTCGATTATGGTTGCCCTGCATACTCTTCTGCTTCTCCTTCTACTATTCGCCGTCTTGATCCTTTGCACCATACTGGGTTGCGCCTCAGCTCTGGTGCTTTTCGTTCCACTCCTACCCTCAGCTTGTATGCTGACACTGGCTTTGTCTCTCCAGGATCGCCGTGATCGCTACAGTCTTCGCTATCTAGCGCGATCCTTACAGCATCCTCACTCTCGCCTCTATCGTGCTTTGACTTTTACCCCTCCTGTAGTTCCTGTTCCTCTTCACCACCTTCCTCTTTCTGTCCGTTTGTCTCGCTTACAAGATTCTTTCGGTTCGTCTTACTAATGTTTCTCCTCGTATTGTTCCCTCCTTGCCCCCGTGGAGGGTCCCCCTTCCCAAATTTTGTACTTCTCTGACCCGCATCACTAAAGCTTTTACCCCTCCTACAGTTCTGAAACGCCTCTTCCTTGAGCACTTTTCTTCTCACTCCCACTCCGTTCCCATCTTCACCGACGGGTCAAAGTCTGCTGACGGTGTGGGCTACTCTGTTGTTTTTCCTGACCACACTTATATGTGTCGCCTTCCTCCGGAGGCTAGCATCTTCACAGCAGAACTCTATGCTATTCTCTATGCTCTTCGTCTCCTGCTTTCCCGGGGACAGTCCTCCTTCGTGGTAGTAGTTGACTCTCGTAGTGCCCTCATGGCTTTAGGGTCCTTTAATCCAGTCCACCCTGTGGTCATCGAGATTCAACATTGGCTGTTTCTTATCTCCAGTAAATTTAAGTCGGTTGCGTTTTGCTGGGTTCCCAGCCATGTTGGTGTCTCTTTAAATGAGCGTGCGGATACTGCCGCTAAGGACGCTATCCGCACTTGTCCCATCTCCCATAAGGTGTTCCTTATTCCGACTTTTACCCAGTTATTCATGCCTCCATCCTTGCCCGTTGGCAGCGTTGTTGGTCTTCTGTTATTGGTAACAAACTGCGTACTCTCAAGAGTCGTGTGTCCCAGTGGCCTTCCTCCTGCCACCGTAACCGACGGTGGGAAACGGCTCTGGCTAGGTTACATCTTGGCCATACCCGTTTAACTCACGGTCACTTAATGGAGCGCCGCCCTGCTCCTTATTGCCCAAATTGCATTGTCCCTCTTACGGTCGTACATATCCTTGTTGAATGTCCTGACTTCCAGGACGAGCGTGTGTCTTGTTTTCCGACTCCCCCGCGTCGTTTGTCCCTCGATAGAATTCTTGGCGACTCTGATACTTTTGATATCGTTCGCCTTATGCGTTTTTGTTCTCGTATTGGCATCCTTTGTGATATTTAGCGCCCTCTGATTATCCCGCACATTTGATGGTGCTACATAGCCTTCCCGGTTTGGTGCCTTCTATTGATAATTACTTACTTGCCATGCTCACTTTGATGTATTATTCGATAAATGTGCAGTTTTAGGGGGCAAGGATAGTTTAGTCCAGAAGACTAACCTATATATGACTTGGCTTCAATAAGACTTTACTGCAGATAGCTTTGGCAGTTCGACTTGTATAGGGATCTTGAAGTAAGGTGTGTGGCCAGACAAGGACACACACTACAGCATTACATCTTAGACTGAAATAAAATTGAGCCATTTAGAGATGAATCTAAACTCGCACTGTATGAAATGCCAAATCATCATATTACAGATAAGATGCATGAAATTTTTGCAAAATTAATATTTCGCTTCTAGTGGATAAACGACATGTGTGATGAACAAAGTAGTGTATTGTGAAGATTAATAATGAAACTGCAGCTTTCCTATGACCCTGTATTTTCAGTACACCCTTTCCTATGCCTCAAATATGTATTAGCAAAAGACTTACNCGAGTACATGCACACACGCACGCGCGCACATATACAAGAAAATTATTATTTTGGAGGAATTTAGAGATGGACGACGCACTTTATTATCGGGACGCTGCGAGTTGAAAGTTTGCGAGAGTTTCTGGTTCAGACTTTTATTTGATTTTTTCAGCTTGGGTAAGTTGAATATTGATCTCTGTGCAATATAATGGTCTAATTGTATTCTGTTATTGTGTAGTTGTTTGGTGAGCACATATTGCAAAGAAATGTATCACTACTTCGTATTTTTAATTTATTACCAAAGCAGCAAATCATGTAAGCATGTCAGTTTAAAACATGAAACAATACATAGTGTCTTGTGTTAGGCGAATGGATGAAAGATAAGATGGGCACTTGTGGGCAAAGTGGACTTGATATATTATCACTTGTGCAAATAAGTGTCCTTCCTCTCCATATATAATTGTGATTAAAGTATATATTGTGTTGAAAAAAAGAATAAAAAAAGGAGGGGGGGGGGGGGGAACAAGGCAGAAATTAGCAATTAAACAAGTTGGTCAACAAACAGCATTGTTTAAAATAGCAAGACATGGGTTGACATTTAGGGGTAAGGTAGGTTACATGGAGTTTACCCCCTCCCTGTCCAGCTCGTTGTTGCCGTGAGGGGGGCTTGGTGGGGGGCTGCCGGAGTGTGATGCAGTCCTCTGTCCTTTTGTAGCCTTGTTCTTCTGCTGCTGTCCTCTCTAATTCTGCTGGACACCTTTTTTTCTCGTTTTTCTTCCCCCCCCCCTTCCCCCTCTTCTCCTTTCTCGTTGTCATTTCCTGCTGACCTTGTGCCTGTTTTGATCATTTTTTTTCCCTTTTGTTTTGACGCCCGGGTGTTTGAGGAGGCATACACTTGCACCCGTAGAACTGTAGTACCCAACGTCTCGAGCGAGGGGAACCTTTTATTGTCAATTCCCCTTTCGTCGCTGAACCCGATCTCGACGGACTGACGGTTCTAAAGGTGGCGTTTGTGGGGCGTATACTCACGACGCACCCCTAGGGAGCCCAGGCATGATCGGCGATAGCTTCTTGTTGGGTGTCCTGTCCTCTAATTGTGGCTCCATGATGGGTGTGAAGGCACATTCGTGAATGAAAGTGTTATTTCTCATTTTTATATTTGTGAATATTCCTCTTGTACCCTCTCAGGCTAGTGGGGTGGGCGACCAAGCCCCCGAGTCGGACTGTATTGGAAGATCTGGCTCTGTAGCCTCAGCTACATTGGGCCCGACCTTGCTCCTCCTTTGACTCTCCTGACTACTCCTTTCGGCTCCCCTCCCTCCTCTGTGGTTGGGTCGAGCCACAAGCCCCCAGTGGTGACCACCTCGTCCCCTGGCACGGCTCGGTCTCTCGTTGTGACTACTGCGCCTTTTAGCCTCTCTCTCTTGGGGGTCCTCAACGCCGTCCGTGCCACGGCCGCACTCGCTCGGTTCCTTCCCGTACTGATGCGTATCAAGCCTTGTTTGGTCCACCTTCGTTGGCCAAATACTTTTATCTCCTCCCTCTTGATTATTCCTGTTATATTATATATGTATATTATATATGTGGAGGGAACCACATTCAAAGTGCCCGCCAAAGGAGACATTTCATAGTGTAGGCAGTACTGTGCCCTGATTGGTGGATGGCAACCGCACACAGCCTCCCCGCGCAGCAGCCCCGCGCAGGTCGAGAGAGAGGGCCAGATTTGAACTGCACGTGACCCAGCGCAGAAGACGCCAACCCGCACCACCTGCACTTAGGATAAGTGCCACTAGGATTCCTGAAGAGGCTTCGACTCCCTCTATCCTATCCTTCCTGAGAAGCCTAGACTTGCTTCACCTGCCCTCCCAGACCTACCTTCCCGACGACGACAGCTCAAGGTGAACTATTACTGTACTGCTGTTGTACCGCATTGGGTCCCCTCCACATATATATATATATATATATATATATATATATATATATATATATATATATATTATTATATATATATATATTATAATACTTTGATCCCTCTCCTCATCCCTCCTCCTCCTCCCTCTACGCCTCCTGACGATTTCTCCCTTCATAGGCATCTTGTTGATTCCGTAGATGCGTCTGTTACCTTCAACCCCACTCGTCTCGGAACACTTGTCGTTGCTGCCCTTTCTCAGGATGCAACCTCCCGCTTGGCTGCCTTATCCTGCCTTGGCGAGACCCCTGTTCGGGTCTCCAAGAATGCTCGTTTGAATGCCAGTTTTGGCACTATTCTCCTCCCGCTCCATGTTGCAACCGGTGTTCGGAATCTAGCAGGACTGCCACGATGATATTCGGCATATCCTCGAAGCCCAGGACCATTGGTTCCTCCAGGTGGACACGTTTACTCGTCCTCCTCGTGGTCGTCGTTGTCAGCCCCTTCGGGTTGTGAAGATTACCTTTGATGGTAGGACCCTTCCACCCCTCTGTCATTCTTACTGGTGCCAGGTGCTCTGTCCAGGAGTACATTCCCTCTCCTCGGCTCTGTAATAAGTACTGGAGGTTTGGGCATGGAGTCCTCTGCTGCGCCAGTATTCTCTCTCTGTCCTGTGTGTGGGGATGAGGGTCACTCTAATTCAGTGTGCACTTCTCCCCAGGCTCGCTGCTACAATTGCAGTGCGGCTCGCCTTCATTTTCCCGCTTGTGTGTGCATTACAAGCTTGAGGCAGCCGTCCTCAACTTGAAGCACCGGGAACGTTTGTCTTTTCCTAAGGCGAGGCGCCAAGTTCACCATCTCCCGCCTTATGCTAACGTCTCTTATGCTCGCGTGTTGCGCTCTTCCTCTCCTCGTCCTTCCTGGCTTCCTCGGTCTCCCAACCGTTTCCGTTCCTTGGACCCAGAACGCGCACCACCACCACCTCTGTTTCTTTGAGTTCAGTCCTGAAGGGTCCCCCTCATGGCTCTGTCAGGGGTTCCCCTTCTTTCTATCCAGTCTGTCGTGTCTCCTGTGTCTTCTTCCTCGGATTCTTCTTCCCGTCTTTCTCCTCAGTCTATTGGCTCTCCACGCTGCCTGTCGGTGCGAGCTGATGTCCATCACTCTCCTAACGGCCATAGTGTCTGCTCTCGTTCTGCTTCTCCTGTTGAGAAGCAAGAATTTGTTGCCCAGTACGTTGTTGCTGGGACACTTCTCTCTCCGAGTCAGAAGCGTAAGCCTGGCTCCTCTCCTTCCCCCTCCCCGGCAGGTAAGAAGGCTTCGCTTTCTTCCTCGCCCCCTACTTCTGACACTCTCGCTCCTTTCCCTCCCGTTTCAGTGGTTGCGCCCCCGTTCCTGCTATGGAGGTTTCTTTGGCCTCTGCTTCCCTCTCAGTAGCTGCCCTTGCTGATGTGTGCTCCCCTCTTTCTGCTACTGCTCCTCCTGCTGCTGTCCTTGACTGCTCCTCTCGTTTGACTTCTCCAGACCCCGCCCGCCTCTGGTCTGTTCTCCCGCTTCCTTCCCTCCGTCATTGCTCAGTTTACCCATGACCCTGACCCTGATCATGCACTTCTTTAGCGTGCTATGTTCCTCTTTCGCCTTTGTTTCTTCCTTGTTCTCTGTTGCTGTCTTTTCTCTTCCTGTCGATCTCTATTCTTCAATGGAACGTTCGAGGTTATAACGCCAGTTTCCTTTAACTCCATCTTCTGCTTTCACGATTTTCGCCCCTTTGTGTCTGTCTCCAGGAGCCGATGCTTGGTGCTCGTCCTGGTTGCTTTCGTGGCTATTCCTTTCTCCCCCCCCCCCCAGCTGATTCTGGGGCTCCTAACTCTTCTGCTCTCTTGATTTGATTCGCTCTGATGTTCCTTTTGTCTCCTTACTTTTTCCTTCGCCTCTCCATTGTTCTGCTGCTAGTATCTTTGTGAGGAAATGGTACACGGTTTGTTCCATTTATCTCCCCCGAGTGTCCCGCTTTCTCTTCCTGATCTTAAGCACCTACTGGACTCATTGCCGGAGCCTGTGCTCCTGCTAGGTGATTTAAATTGTCGACATACCCTTTGGGGTGATGTTCTGATAAACACCCGAGGTCACCTTCTTGAACCATTCATCCTCTCTTCCCTGTTTCCTCTGAATTCTGGTGAGCCCACTAATTTGGACTCGTGGACTCTCTCCCTTTCCTGTCTTGATTTTTCTCTTTGCTCGTCTTCCCTTTACTTAGATTTCGAATGGCGGGTTCTTGATGACCTCAATGGCAGTGACCATTTTCCCATCCTTGTTTCCTTTTTCTCTTTACCCTCGCCTCTCCTTCCCTAGGTAGTCCATGCTACTATCTCTGACCTTTCCATTCTGCCTCTCCTTAGTGCCCTCCTTTTTTATGACACCATCTTCGACGATGCCCTTCGCTCTATTCCTCGCTCTTCCTCTTGGGGAACGCGGAAGTGCGTTCCCTGGTGGAATGTGAGCTGTGCTCGGGCTGTCTGCTGTATGTGTGCGGCCTGGAAGAGACATCGTCGCCGGCAGACGCTTGAATCTTTTCTTTTGTTTCGGAAGGTAAGTGTGGTGGCTCGTAAGACCATCCGTACGGCTAAACGTGCATGTTAGATGTCTTGTCTCCACCATCACGTCCGAAACTCCTCTCCCGCTGATCTGGATGCGTATCCGCAAGATAGCGGGCAAGTTCGTTCCCGATGTCTTCCTGGTCCTTTACCTCGGTGGTACTCCTGTGGCGGACCCGATGCAGGTCACGACCGAATTGGGTTCCCACTTTTCGTCTGTTAGCTCTGGTTCTCATCTCCCCCCATTCCTTCCTTCCTTTGTAAACCTCTTCTTGAATCTAGCCCTTTGGATTTCTGTACCTATCTCTGACATCCCTATAACAATCCCTTCTCTATCTCTAAGCTCCAGTCTGCCCTGGTCCTCTGCGGTTCTACGGAGGCATGCTCCGATGGCATTCATTATGAGATGCTTCGACATCTCCCTCCGTGCTCGAATCAGTATTTACAGAGTCTGTTTAATCGGGTCTGGGAGTCGTCGTCAGTCCCTGAGGACTGGCTCGACGCTGTTGTCCTCCCTGTTCGGAAACCAGGGTCTCTCGGGACTTCCCCCAAGGACTTCCGCCCTTTGCCCTCACGAGTTGTCTGCAAGCTCTTGGAACGTATGGTTAACGTTCGTCTCATGTCGTTCTTAGAGCACTATCATCTCCTTTCCCCATCTCGATTTGATTTTCGCAAGTGCCGCAGCACAACAGATGTCCTGGTGAACTTGGAGGAATATATTCGTACTGCTTTTGCTGCGAAGACCTCTGTTATTGCCGTCCTTTTTGACCTGGAAAAAGCTTACGACACCACTTGGCGGTAACATATTCTGTCCCAATTTCATTCTTTTGGCCTTTGTGGGAATCTCCCCCTCTTCCTCCAAAGTTTCCTCTCGTCGTTCCTTGCGAGTGAGGGTACCACTCTCTGCCCCTTTTCAACAATATGAGGGTGTGCTCCAAGGTAGTATTCTGAGCACTACCCTTTTTCTTGTTGCTCTCAATGGTATTCTTTCCTCCCTTCCTTCTGGCGTCTTCTCCGCTCTCTATGCAGACGATCTTAACCTTTCCTGTTGGGGTGATAATTCGCCTCTCCTCAACGGCGGCTTCAACTTGCGATTGATGCCGTGTCGTCTTGGGCCACCAATCATGGTTTCGAATTCTCTGCATTTAAGAATTGTGCTGTGACTTTTACTCGGAAGCATGTCATTCTTCGTCCCTCTTTCTCTTTATGAACATCCCCTTGTGTACAAGGATTCTGCTAAGCTTCTGGGGTTAGTCTTTGACACTCGTTTGTCTTGGTCAGCCCATATCTCTTACCTCTGCACTGAATGCTCTAAGGCTCTTTCCCTCCTTAAGGTTTTGTCCCATACTTTTTGGGGGTGGATATGCGTACTCTCCCCTCTCTATGTTCCTCACTCGTCCTGTCAAAACTCGATTATGGTTGCCCTGCTTACTCGTCTGCTTTTCCTTCTACCCTTTGCCGTCTTGATGCTTTGCACCATGCTGGATTGCGCCTCAGCTCTGGTGCCTTTTGTTTGACTCCTGCCCTCAGCATGTATGTTGACACTGGTTTCCTATTTCTCCAGGACCGCCGTGATCACTACTGTTTTCACTATCTGGCGCAGTCCTTGCAACATCCTTCCTCTCGCCTCTGTCGTGCTTTTACTCCTCCTGTAGTTCATGTTCCTCTTCACCACCTCCCTCTTTCTGTCTGGCTGTCTCGCTTACAGGTCTCTCTGCATTTGTCTTTCTCATATTTCTCCTCGTATTGTTCCTTCCTTGCCCCCATGGAGGGGTCCCCCTTCCGAAGTTTTGTCCGGCATTGACCCACATTACTAAAGCTTTTATTCCTCCTATGGTTCTGAAACTCCTTTTTCTTGAGCACTACTCTTTACACTCCCACTCAGTTTCCAAGGGTCTAAGTCTGCTGACGGTGTGGGCTACTCCGTTCTTTTTCCTGACCGCACTTATATATGTCGCCTTCCTTCGGAGACTAGCATCTTCGTAGTGGAGCTTTATGCTATTCTCGATGCTCTCCGTCTACTGCTTTCTCGTTGTCAATCCTCCTTTGTGATTGTCGTTGACTCTCATAGTGCCCTCATGGCTCTCGGGCCCTTTAATTCTGTCCATCCCGTTGTCGTAGAGATTCAACATTGGCTGTTTTTTATCTCTAGTAAATTTAAATCCGTGGAGTTTAGCTGGGTTCCCAGCCATGTTGGCGTTTCTTTAAGAGTGTGCGGATGCTGCCGCTTGAGAGGCTATCCACTCTTGACCCATTTCCTGTAAAGGTATTCCTTTTTCCGACTTTATCCGGTTATTCATTCCTCCATCCTTGCCCGTTGGCAGGGTTGTTGGTCTTTTGTTGTTAGTAACAAGCTGCATAATATTAAGTGTTGTGTGACCCCGTGGCCTTCTTCCTGCCACAGTAACCGGCGGTGGGAAACGGCCCTAGCCCGGTTGCTTCTTGGCCATACTCACTTAACTCACGGTCACTTAATGGAGTGCCGCCCTGCTCCTTATTATCCAAATTGCGTTGTCCCTCTTACCATCGTGTATATCCTTGTTGAATGTCCTAACTTCCAGGACGAGTGTGTCTTGCTTTCCGACCGCCCCTCGCGGTCGTTTGTCCCTCGCTAGAATTTTTGGTGAATCGGATACTTTTGATATCGTTCATCTTGTGCGTTTTTGTTCTCATATTGGCATCCTTGGTGATATTTAGCGCCCTTTGATTACTCCGCACATTTGATGGTGCTACATGGCCTTCCCGGTTTGGTGCCTTTTGATAATTACTTACATGGAGTTTATTAGGTAGATCTTTCCATATATGTAGTTGCTTGCCACTTGTAAATATAGGAAAATGATTAATGTGTGGTGTGGCCACACATCACCTGCTACCAAATCTGCTAGTAACTTTACCACGTGCCTCATAGAAAAGGGAAAAGAGATTGACAGAATCCGTCCAAACTGTTCTCTCTAAGGGGCATGTGCAGCCCAGCCCCACGAACGAATAGATACAGGCGGTGGTGTTGTGAAGACCTTGTCTACTTCAGTTAAACTAACACGAGTGAAGAATATAATAAGTTCAAGTCTAACAGTTGTCTTTCCTTTGTTGTCTACTAAATTTTTCATGTGTTGTTGGGGATTTTAATTATCTCTTCCAGTCTGTATTGTTCTGTTTTCCTCCTGACCCCATTACATTCTGTAATCTTGCATTGATTTGCTTTGAATTCAAGTAGCCACTTGTCTACCCGTGATGCAGAACCCATTCTTGCTTTTGTCCTTTTTCGTCGTCATTACCTCACTCGTGTTAGTGTAGAACTTGTACAAAGATTTGTTTGCCAACGCGTGCAGTTAGACAGAAAAGAACGAATTCTTAAATAGTGTTCCTGATAATTACCTGGATTTGTAACTTGGCTCAACATCTAATTTATCATTTCATACAGTTTCAGTGGATCCAGACTCCTCTCTCGGCACAGCATCGTTTGATACATCGATTAACGCTATGGCAGATTACACACAATCGACGATCTGTATTCGAGAGCTTGATTACTTAGCTGATGTTTTTGCCCCATTGAAAGAAACACCTCATGCCCCTCAATCTTCCGCTGCATCAGTGCTCCCAGATAATAGTTTGCTTCTGGATAGATGTGGCAGATATACACTTCAACTCCAGCGGCGTTTACCAGCGAATGATCCTGTGAAGTGGAATAATGGTGAACTGAATCCATCTGGGAGCAGGGCGGGGAGACAGAAGGCTGAACAGAACTGGTTCGATAATCTGCACCTGTCATTCAACTGGATGGGCTTCAACCAAATCGGGTATAACAGACATGGGAACATGCGAAATGAATATGATTGTTATGGGTACGATGTCCGAGGCTACGACGTTGAGGGTTTCAACTGGTATGGCTTCAACAGATACGGAATTCCACGCAGCAACTACGATAGGAACATGTACGACGTGCGTGGCTTTGACTGCTGTGGGTACAACAGAGAAGGTTACAATTCACTTGGTCACAAGCGTTCTATGTTTGGCGAACTTTGCAGTTTTAATTACAAGCGGCGGTATAACGAAGACCTGAGTATGGAAGCATTGTATGAAAACTTAAAAACCGGTCCTTACACCAAAGACTATTTACTTAAATATAATAAGGAATTTCTCGAAGAACTTGAAAAATCCCAGAAATATATTCATGATCATTCTATGTATAAATATTTTTAGTTACTCTATTTTTTTTAATTCCAATATACTGGTTTATTGAACATGTATTTTAATGAGCAATTCTCGCCAATAAATGTTTATTTCATTAACTGGAATGATATAAATGTTCCTAAACGTTGACTTGGCGTGAATTATAATGTTTAGAGGATCGTACAGGCCTTTAGTACTTTGAAGGGAAAAATAATGCTGGATGGTTATTAACCCTTACACTGCTCCAATTGTCATTTATGATTTTTACCCATTTGATTTGTTAACTACCTTACCATGCTCGCCCCCTCACTGTCTGGCTCGTTGTCGCCGTGATGGGGCTTGGTGGGCAGCTGCCGGAGTGTGATGCTCCGTGGGTCAGTCCTCTGTCCTTTTGCAGCCTTATGCTCCTGCTGCTGACTTTACCAATTTTGCCAGGCCCCTTTTCCTTTTCCTCGTGTTTCATTTTTCTCCCCCCCCCTCTTCTCCTATCATTGTCATTTCCTGCTGACCTTTTGCCTGTTTTGATTATTCTTTCGACCTTCTTTTGTTTTGACGCTCGGGTGTTTGAGGAGGCATACTCTTGCACCCGTAGAACTGTAGTACCCAACGTCTTGAGCGAGGGGACTTCTTTTATTGTCAATCCTCCTATCGTCACTGAACCCGCTCTCGATGGACTCACGGTTCATAAGGTGGCGTTTGTGGGGCGTATACTCACGACGCACCCCTGGGGGGCCCCGGCAAGATCGGCGATAGCTTCTTGTTGGGTGTCCTGCCTCTAATTGTGGCTCCATGGTGGGTGTGGGGGCACATTCGTGAATGAAAATTTTTCCTCGTTTTCATGGCTGATAATGTTTCCCTTGTATTTTCTCAGGCTCGTGGGGTGGGCGACCAAGCCCCAGAGTCGGAATGTGTTGGAAGACCAGGCCCTGTAGCCCCTGCTGCATTGGGCCTCGACGACCTGACTATTCCCCTCAGCTCCCCTCCCTCCTCTGCGGTAGGGTCGAGTCCCAAGCCCCCAGTGGTGACCACCTCGTCCCCTGGCACGGCTTCGTCTCTCATTGTGACTACTGCACCTTTTACCCCCATGAACTCCGGGGGTTCTCAACGCCGTTCCCGCCACGGCCGCATTCACACGATCCCTTCCCGTAATACTACTTACAACGCCTTGCTTGGTCCCGCTACGTGGGCTAAATACCTTGATCTCCACCATCTGGATTCTTCTACTCCTGACGATTTCTCCCTCCATAAACATCTTGTTGATTCAGTAGATGCCTCTGTTACTTTTAACTCCACTAGTTACGGTAAGCGTGTCGTCGCTGTTCCTTCTCAGGATGCAGCTACTTGCTTAGCCGCTTTGTCCTGCATTGGCGAGACCCCTGTCCAGGTCTCCAAAAACGCTCGGTTAAATGCCAGTGTTGGCACTGTTCTCCTCCCACACCATGTTGGAACTGGTGTTCGGGACCTCAAAGATTGCCATGAAGATATTAAACATATCCTCGAAGCCCAAGGCCATTCTGTCCTCCAGGTGACACGTTTACTCGACCCCCTCGTGGTCGTCGCCGTCAGCCCCTAGAGTTGTAAAAATCACCTTTGATAGTAGGACCCTTCCGCCCTCTAATATTCTTGCTGGTGCCAGATGCTCTGTTCAGGATACATTCCCTCTCCAGAATTGCAATAATGTTGGAAGTTCGGGCACGGTGTCCTCAAATGCACCAGTACTGTGTATCTATGCCCCTTGTGTGGGAAGATAGTCATTCTAAGTCCCTAGTGCACTTCTCCCCAGGCTCGCTTTCTCAATTGTGGTGAGCCCACCCTACCTTCTCACGCTCGTGTATGCACTATAAACTCGAGGAAGCCGTCCTCAACTTGAAGCACCGTGATCGTCTGTCTTTTCTGAAGCGAGACACCACGTTCGTCGTCTCGCCCCTTTCGGGGCGTCTCCTACGCTCGCGTGTCGCGTTCTACCTCTCCTCGTCCTTCCCGTCTTCCTCAGTCNGTTAACAATAAAACACGAATTGAAAACAAATTGGAGCTCTGAGGCGACTCTCGTCAGCGCTAAACAAAAGTCAATATTAAAAGGGAAAGCAGCACAATAGAACGTGAATCGTGGGATATGAATTATGAGTCTAGACTTAAGAATTACCTGGATATATTCTGGGTTTAAAAACAGAATTATTGTTGGAAAAAATTACCATGAGAAAAAGACTTGGGGATCAATGATTGTTTAAAGCGTAGGTAAGACGTGTGTGGGAAGAGTTAGTGGATATAAATAGGAGCTGCACGTATACAGCAAATAGATCTTCAGGAGTTCCTTTAGTTCCTTGTTCTTATAATCCCCAGATTTCAAGCATTCAGATTTTGCAATTTCATCACACCTCTCACTGCTGTGTATTTGTTTCATGTATGTATTGTTGGTATGTTTGTAGATTTGGCATCTTCCTATGTACATTACATTTTACCATCATCCTCGTGGGCCTCTCGCTATTTCTATTAAAACAGTCATTTGTTGCGCATGTTGGCTATTTTTGTGCGTTGAACTTTTGATGCGATGAACAAAGTGTCATGGCTCCTGGTCACTGAAGTTGTGCACAGTTAGGTTTGGTCATTGGACGAATGTTTGGACAATACAGCATCTTGATCTAGGACACCACTGCTGGACATAATATACTATTTATACTTTGTAATAGGGTGCAAGGATGCGCTCGTCCAGAGCAAATTTTCTGTACATCCGCAATAAAGGCAAATCAATAACCAGTTTTCCTCACATTGTCTGGGTAGTTTTGTAGTGTCTGTATTTAACCCGTCCTCCTAATAGCACGTCGCAATTTGACGTATGCTCAACATTAGGGCAAAAATCGTCTTACTAGAAGCGGCTCACAAAATTGACACTGCTCCCATATTTTTGTTTTGTTTTTTTGGGTCTTCTGAAAGGTTAAAATAAAGGCACTTTTAGTACGACAGTTTCTTGACGTTAGGGAACCTTAGGAGGACGAGCTGGTGTTACCATGACTTTATATTTCTTGTGTTAAGCTATAACCCAGCAACCATCAAATGTTTGTAATAATCTATAACATTGCAGATTCTGGTGTTGAGGCGTAGACTTGACAGTATTTCTGTTGCAACACGAAGCTCGGAGGTGCTGGCGAGAGCAGTTTACACTGACCTTCAGCAGGAAGAACAAGAAGTCTGAAGACTTTGCATTAAACTCTGGTCAGTAGCTTGCCACACGAGTGCGCTTTGCTTTGGTAGTATGTTGGGGTCACGTCTGAGAGTATATTACTGATAAAACTTGAATGTTTATAAATGGTTTTGAATGTTTTTCCATTGTTGGGAACCGGAAGCCAATTAGGCTTATTAGGACTAATTAGGCCATAATTGATCTTCAGGAAACAACCCACAACGGTTCTCTAACTCCCAGGTACCAATTTACTGCTTAGTGAAGGCCGGGGAATCAGGTGTAAGGAAACGTACTCGGGTGTTTCCTTCGTCCTGTCTGGGAACTCTGGACTCTTTTTATTCTTTAAAACTTAAACCTTTTATGGCACAAACTCTTATGGTAAATAACTGTTACTGTATCATCACAATGTTCTATTTGAGGACAGGAGAGGCTCAGATTCATACGTGTCGATGAATATAAGAGAACTTTATATTAAAAGTTTATTGGAAGTAGCACCTGTTTTTTCTCCTTGTGTGTAACTAGGAGTGAAATGGGTGTGATTGTTGAAATAAGTTTGTTTGCTACACCAAGCTTTGACTAAATTCAAAACATATATGAAGTAGTTTTTGTAAAATTTCCCATTAAACAATTTATAAACATTTATGAACAAGGCATTTGATTAGATACGAATACTAAAGCAAATGTAAACTCTGATGAAATTACAATTATCACAATAAATAAATGCGCCAATGAATAATCATTAACCATGATTAGCCTCACTCGCTTTCCAGCCCCTTGTCGTCGTGAGGCGGCGTGGCTGCCGGGGTGTAATGCTCCATGGGACGGTCCTTTTGAAGCTCTATGCTCCTGCTGTCGTCCTCGCTAATTTTGCTAGAAGCTATCTTCGCTTCCTTTTTTTAATTTTCTTCCCACCTCATCTCCTTTCTAATTGTCGTTTCCCGCCGACCTTTTGCCATTCTTGATTATTCTTTCTAACATCTTCTGTTTTGACGCCCGGGTGTTTGGAAAGGTGCGCTCTTACCCGTATAACTGTGGTACCCGACGTTGTGAGCGAGGGGGGACGCTTTTATTGTCAGTCCTCTCCTTCGTTGCTGAATCTGATCTCGACGGAATGACGGTTCTTAAGGTGGCGATTGCGAGGTGTTTATTTACGATGCACCCCTGGGGGGGGGCCGTCTTGTCGGGTGTCCTATCCTCTAATTGTGGCTTCATGGTGGGTATGGGGGCTTATTCGAGAATGAATTTCTTACCTGCTCATTATTATGCCGATTATTGACCCTCTTTTTTCCACTTCCCAGGCTCCTGGGGTGGGCGACCAAGCCCTCGGGTTAGACTGTGTTGGAAGACCAGGCTCTGTAGCCCCTGCTACAATGGGCCCAGACCATGGTCCTTCTGACTCTCCCGACTCCCTCTCTCTGCTCCCC
Organism: Procambarus virginalis; assembly: GCA_020271785.1. NCBI lineage: Eukaryota > Metazoa > Arthropoda > Malacostraca > Decapoda > Cambaridae > Procambarus > Procambarus virginalis. The sequence continues at coordinate 18,544 of WNGS01005858.1, forward strand.
TCCCACTTCAGTGATGGGGTTGAGCCCCAAGCCCCCAGTAGTGACGACCTCATCACTTGGTGTGGCTCAGTCTCTAGTTGTCACAACTGCACTTTTTACCCCCTCTCGTACTGTGGGTGCTCGGCGTCGTCGTCACCACACTCCCTCGCACTGGATTCCGTCACAACTCCTTTCCAGGCTTTGTTTGGTCCTGCTACATGGACTATGTATTTTGAGCTTAAGTCATGTTGAACCTATTCGTTCTGATTTATTTCTCCAAAAGCATCGTTGGTCACCTTTAACCTCGCCCATACTGGTACCGTGTTTTTGCAGCCCTTTCTCGGGAAGCGGCTGACCGCTTGGCTTCGTTGTCCAGCATGGGGGAGACTCCTGTTCAGATCTCAAAGTGCCCTGTAGAATGCCTGCACTGGCACAGTTCTTCTCCTGCACCATGTTGCGACTGGTGACAGGGGACCTAAAGACTGCCACAAGGATACTAAGTGTATCCTTGAGGCCCAAGGCCATTCTATCCTCCAGGTGGATGGATACCTTCACTCGACCCCCTCGTGGTCGTCGCTATCAGCCTCTTCGCGTTGTGAAGGTCACGTTTGATGGTGATGGCTCCCTCTTCATTCTTGCTGGTGCCAGAAGCTCCCTTCAGGAGTACATCCTCTCTCCTCGCCTCTGCTGCAAGTGCTGGAGGTTTGGGCATAGTCCCTTCAGGTGCACAAGTGAGGTGTTGTCTGCCCCTTGTGTGGAGACTCGGGTCATTCTAGGACAGTGTTCTTCTTCCCAAACTCTGCATCAATTGTGGTGACGCCCACTCTGCCTTCTCCCGCGCATGTGTTCATTACAAATTTGATGAAGCCATCCTCAATGTGAAGCATCGTGATCATTTATCTATTCCTGAGACTAAGCGCCAGGTTCGCAGTCTTCCCTCTTTCTCTTGCATGTCTTATGCTCGTGTATTGCGTGCCTATTCTTCTCGCCCTCTCCCGCTTTCTCAGTTTCGCAACCGTTTCTGGGCCTTGGACCCTGACCCCTCCACCACCTCGTCTGCTCATGTGTGTTCTGGGCCAGAGGGTCTCCCTCATGGTTCTCCGTCTGGTGTTTCCTTACTTCCTCACCAGTCTTCCTTGTCTCCTGTGCCCTCCCTCCCCTTCTCGCCCCTCTTTTTCTGAATCCTATGTTTTCTGAAACAGACAGGCGGCGAGGAGGACCAAGAGACAAGTCTCTTGGTCCTCCTCACCTCCTGTCTGTTCAGGCCGTTGTCCATCCTCCTCCCAGCGTTCGTCATGTTGCCTGTTTCCGTTGTTCTTCTGTTAAAACTGTCGAGACGGTCGCCCAGTATATTGCTGATGGTATGCAAGTCTCTACGTCAGAAGCGTAAGCCTGGCTCCTTTTCTCCTTCCTCCCCAGCGGGTAAAAAGGCTTCGATGTATTCCTCACCTTTCGACTCCGACACTATCCATGCTTCCCCTCCATTTTCAATGGTGGGGTCTCCAGTCCCTCCCATGTAGGTTTCTTTGGACCTTAATCCTCCCTTGGATGCTGCCCTTACATACAATAGTAGTATCCTTGGTGAATCGGATACCTTTGATGATGTTCGCCTTGTGCGCTTTTGTTCTCGTATTGACATCCTTAGTGATATTTAACGCCTTTTGAATATCCCGCACTTTTGACTGTGTTACATGGCCTCCCCGGCTTGGTGCCTTCATTTGATAATCACTTACTATCCATGATTAGTATCCAGAACTGGTAAATGCCACCATACCTCCCAGCAAGACGTAAACAATAGCCTGTAATTATGTTGGCAAACCAGAATATACAGTATTTTTCACAATATTTATAGCATCACAATAAGCATGGTACTGTCATGGATAATTGGATGTAGTCTTGATGTTTCAAATTTTCCCCTGAAGCTCGCGTGTCAGTGTTGGGTAAAACTAAATGTTTCAAATTAATGACTTAATTTATTTTGCCGGGGACATGTAGCCTGCATTTATGTACATAAAGTGTGTGTGTGTGTTTTTGGGGTGTAGTGAGGTAAAAATACTCTACGGTTTACTAAACCGTAGAGTCTTATAAGTACTTGTTACTTATAATAGGTATATAAAGTACCTATTTACTGATAGGTTCCCGCATTATATGATGCGGGAACTGGCCCAGCCACTTCTCTCTCGACTGGGATTCCCAATTGTCAAATTCGAGAACGAACCCAACTGTGCTACCCAGAGCCCCTAACTATTGCCTTCTCAGTCTTGCCTCATGTGGCACCTAACTCTTGGTCACTCAACAGTATGAAATCGGGAATAATATTTTATTAGAATCTAAATTCGCTTTCGCTTTGATGTCCAAAGAGCTTGGAAATGATGTGGGAGGAAGAAGGATGGGACGGTGAAATTCTTGGAAGAGGATCTGGATGTGGAGAGAGAGGAGACTTGAAAGTTCGGTGGCCTCTCCACCGCGGGTTGGCATAAGTTTTTGTTCTTGGCTTGGGGCTTGAGATCATCTTAAGAGGCAGGAGGCTAGTGGTGTGGCGGTTAAGTGTTGGCCTGGTTCAGATGAGGTTTTTTGTCTGGCTTGGAGGAGGCGTCTGTCCACGGTGTTGGTGGACCTTTTCGTTATTTTAACTGTCGTTAGATTGTCCAGGTGTTGACGGTATGGGGTCGAAACTTCATTTGAATGCGCTGTACGCCAGCTCTGGTATTCCTTCCGGGTCTTGGTCTTCTATAGAGAAATCAACTTGCGTCATTTTATTTTGTATGAAGATTGTGTCGATGTACTCTTTTTGCAGGATGGTGAGGTCTATATAGCGTTCCTACGTAGAGTAATGGATGAACACGGGGTGAGGGAGTACGTCTCTGTCCAGGCTGGCGATAAGCTTGTTACATGCTAGGGCCAGGGGTGTTTTCTTGTAGTGCTGTTGCTATTGTGCTTTACTTCGTTGGGAATATAGACAGTAGCAGGGTTTTATGTATCTATTTCGGCTGTAGCCGAGGCCTGTGTCGTTGGTGTTGCTTCGGCTGTTGCAGGTGTTGTGGCTGGTGCAACAGTTTGGTCAGTCATTATTTTCAGTTTTTTTCCTTCGAAGTCCTTCACACTTCTTTCGTGCTCCAGTGGAAGGTGTTGGTTTCCACTGGTTGGTGGTCTGGTTGGTCTAGGGTGGAGGTAGTGGCCTGGGTCACTGGTGTTTGCTTCAGTTGCTGGTGCTGTTTGGGTCTGGTTTGTTTGGGTTGAGGCAACAAGGTGAGGGTGCAGTAGATCCGCTGGGACAGACATCGTAGGTAGATTGTTTTGGGGGCACAGCATGTTCAGTACTCTCACGTATTTGCTAACGTCTGTCCCAGCCATCGTCTCTGGTGAGTTGGCTAGCTGGATGGCAGTCGCCTGTGTGCTGGGTCCCCAGTGGGGGTGTGGCCTGGCCTGGTGTAGCAGAGCCAGTGTCGTAGCACAGGGAACGTCGATGCCTGGACATTGAAACTTGCAGGTTTATTGGTGTATGGTGTGGCGGTTGCCGATTTCCTAATTTCTGCCCGTCTTATTGGGCAGTCCATAGAGACAGCTGTATGTACTTCCCCACAGTTGAGGCACTTTTTGGTTAGTGATACAGTTATTAAAAATGATGGTTTTCTGTGCAGATGCTGCACTTTGCTTCAGCTTGGGGGCAGTGCTTGGTATCGTGTTCGTACTTGTAACACTTACAGCATTGACCAATGACGTAATAACGTTCTTTCTTGACTGTGTCTGGTGTGATTGCTATATCAAAGCACCTTAAGCCATTTTCTACTGCCTGGGTCGCTGCTGCAGCTGTTGAATGTAACCTTGAGGGTAGGCTGTTGGCTGTCGTCGTTCTTAATGGCCTCGAGTTTAACTGCAGTAAGGGCGGAGTTGCTTGTGTTGATACTATCAAGTATGGTGTCAGGGTCTTGGGTGATGATGACACTCGTGTGGCTGACGAAGATGGTTCGTTCAGCCAGCTAGCGTCGGGTAGGTAGGATGATAAGGTCAGAGTTGAGTAGGGCGACCTGGTGTTCTGGTGCAAACTGTTGCTTCAGAGCTTCCTCGCTTGAATAGAGAAGTACAGCGCCGTCGGCATCGTCTCGGATGTCCAATGGAGCACCATTCGTGATGTCAACAATTTTCTTAAGTATTTGGGCCCCGGTGAATCTGGTTTCACCCCGAAACCGGACTTTGATGCGGTAGATCATGAAGATGAATCTCTGACTACCGCATCACTGGAGATTGCCTACCATCTCTTCTCGGTATACAGTACCAAGATGGGAGTGGGGTGTGACACTCTAGAATGAAGCTAGTCTTCTGCTCATTGTTTACCCCCCGGCAGTGCTGGGTGCAAGAGAGGATCTTGTTTTATGCTTTATCTTTACGCCAGAATATAAGTTTGTGTCGATCAATCTTTTTACGAACTAAATATTGTTTGCAAATTCTTAAAACTATAACTATCCGACCAGTAGCTAGGCGCCTTCTTGACCATAAATGTTGCATGACCATAAACTTCAGGGTTCCGTTCAGTGATGCCTGGAATGTTTATATTTTCAGTTTTTCAAATATTTTAGTTTTACTAAAAATTTGTTGTCGGTGTTCGCAATTTGCTCGTCTGCAAATATAAATGGATTTAGTGATAACATTTTCATGGTGGTGCTCAATATACAAATTGGTAAACACATTTAATATTTCTCGACATTCCTAAGTTTTTGAACAAACATAAGTTTCATAGTTTTCCGGCAGGAAATGTACCAAGCATATTAAAAATTCTCTCCAAGAGAGCACTCATGATCTTGAGTAGAGGCTCGTTGATTCAGCTAATCAGGGGACCACCTGAAGGTCCCCTTGTCGGCTATACCTACAGTGTGTTCTCACTCACTCCATACAGATCAACAGGCAGGAGTAAAAGGCAAGGTGCTTCAATGGATAAGGGAGTATTTGAGCAACAGAAAACAGCAAGCAACTGTGAGAGGGAGACATCAAAGTGGCAAGATGTCACCAACGGAGTCCCACAGGGCTCTGTGCTTAGACTCATCCTGTTTCTAATATATGTAAACGATCTTCCAGAGGGTATAGACTTATTCCTCTTAATGTTTGCTGATGATGCAAAAATTATGAAAAGAATAGACAGATGAAGATAGACAGAGATTACAGGAAGACCTGGAAAAACTGGAGGAATGGTCTAGAAAATGGCTACTAAAGTTCAACTCGGGGAAAATGTAAAGTAATGAAATTAGGCGAATGGAGCAGAAGGCTGAACACAAGGTACCATCTGGGAGGTGAAATCCTGCAAAAGTCAAATAAAAGTCAAATCTGGGGGTTGATATCACACCGAACTTGTCACCAGAGGCCCACATCAAAATATCAGCGGAATATACTAGGTTGGCCAACGTAAGAATTGCCTTTAGAAACTTGTGTAAGGAATCGTTCAGGACCCTGTATACTAATTATGTCAGACCAATTCTGGAATATGCAGCCTGGATTCATACCAAGTTAAAGACAAGACAAAATTAGAGACGATTCATAGGTAAGTCACCAGACTCATCCCGGAACCGAGAGGTATGAGCTACGAGACTCATCACGGGTGGAACACGAGCAAGGGGGGGACAGGTGGAAACTTAGTACCCAAATGAGCCACAGAGACATTGGAACGAATTTTTGGATAGTGACGTCTGAAATGATTTGATGTTGGTATCATATCCATGAAAAATTCATTTCGGTTATCAATCTTTAGTGTATTAGTGGCTCGTTGAAAACAGTCGTACTGCTTCCTCAGTAACTCGTTCATTCTTTGTTGTCATCGGTGAAAGTTCCATCTCCCTTTCGCAGGGGCCCGATACTAGATGTGGTTTTTTATTTTGATTTTGCGTAGGAGAAAATATATTTCGGATTTCTCTTTCACTGATGGCCTTATGCTCTCTTTGCCTCTCCTGTTTTTTTTTTATGATTCTTGTAGCTTGAGTTCAATTGTTTCTATTTCTCTACCTAACCTTCGCCGTTCTTGAGATAGGGTGCGACTTTCAAGTTCCGCGATTCGTTTTCTTCGCCTATAGAGGGAACGACGTTCCCGTTCCAATGTGCATCTCTTTCTCTTTTTTCTTGGGGGATGCGGTTTGTACATATTTCTAGTGCTACTGAGCTTATTTTTTCCAGGCACTGGTTCAGGTTTGCATTTTCTAGCTGTTCTTCCCAGTTTATCTGTTTATTATTGAAGTTGAATTTGCTAAAATCTCCTCCACCGGGAATCAGGACTGGTTTTGAAGGTCTATTCCCCATGGTTGTCATAACATCGATTAAGTTGTGATCTGAGTAACAGGTATTTGTAATCATTATGTTCTTGATCAATTCATCATTATTAGTGAAAATGAGGTCCGCGTGTTCTNACCCCCTTGCTCCTCTCCTTTTCTGCTTAGTCATCAAACAAGTCACAGAGGTCCTGTCCAGCGAGCTTAACATCTGGTTCTTGGATGATGGTACCCTAGCTGGTTCCCAAGACTCCCTCCTGGAGGACATCAGAAAAATCCAGGAGCAAGGTGCAGTTTTAGGCCTCACCCTGAACCCTTCTAAATGTGAAATAATATGTTCCAACCAGGGCATCGTAGAGAGAATAGAGGGTCTTCTGCCAAACATCCATAAAACTAAACCTGAAGACAGCACACTCCTAGGAGCTCCCCTGGGGTTGAAAGCCATCGATGAGGTCCTTGATAAGAAATCGCCGACCTTAAGAGGATGGATGGGAGGATTGAGGATATTGATGCTCATGATGCACTCTACCTCATCACCAGATGTCTGTCCCTCCCCAGGTTAACCTACTTTCTGAGGTGTTCACCATCTTACAGTAGCCAAAAACTAAGTGAGTATGACCGGTTACTGAAATCAATGCTAGAAAAAGCCCTTAACCTCTCTTTGATGACCTGCAGTGGAAACAAGCCTCTCTTCCCGTAAGACTTGGGGGCCTCGGAGTTCGAACAGCAACGCAAATCGCTGTTCCAGCCTTCCTGTCCTCCTTATCAGCATCCGACGACCTTGTGAAGGAAATTCTACCTGCCCACTTACATCAGCTGGCAGGTGTACATGATCCCAATTTTACACGCTGTGCCACAGAGTGGGCCTCTCGTGCAGGCCCATCACCTCAACCACCATCCCCAAAAGCCCACAGGCAATCCAGCTGGGATGGCCCCATTGTAGACAAAGTTGCTGCAGAGTGCCTGGGTGCTGCATCAACACAGCACGACATTGCTCGCCTCACAGCAGTAGCAGCCCTCATGCAGGGGATTTCCTGTTAGCAACCCCAATGTCGGCAACTGGCACGCGTCTCACACCACACGCCCTCCGAATTGCTGTGGCCCTCCGCCTTGCTGCCCCAATCCACACCAGATATAGGTGTATTTGCGGCGAGGTGGTGGCTGACAGGTTCGGCCACCATGGCCTACTCTGCCAAAGCACGGGAGGATGGCACTCGAGGCACAGTGAAGTTAACGACATCATCAAGAGGAGCCTCACCACAGCTGGATGCCCAGCCGAGAGAGAGCCTCGTTACCTAACGCCCCGTAACTCTGATGCTCTTATTGGTCGCCCGGATGGTATCACAGTGAACCCCTGGAAGAATGGCAAGCAGTTGGTATGGGACTACACGTGCGTATCAACCCTGGCTAACACCTACATTGACCTCAGTGTTGCACAACCAGGTGGCGCTGCCACCCACAGGGAAGCAGCCAAATCCCGTAAGTATAGAGAACTTGATCACCACTACAATTTTGTCCCCATTGCTTCTGAGACACTCGGCGCCTGGGGTAAAAGTGCTACCAGTTTTTTGAAGGAACTGGGTTCTAGGCTCATTGAAACAACAAGGGACCCTAGAGCTGCCAGCTTTCTTTTCCAGCGCCTCAGCGTGGCGATACAGAGGGGAAATGCGCACTGCATCCAGGGTTCCTGCCCGCCATCTGAGGAGCTGGAGGAGCTCGACAACCTGTGATAACCATCTTTGTAACCTATATGTAACTCCTTTTTTGTAACACAGTTCAAATAAAGCAAATATATGTGTGTACATACAAAAGAATGGGGGTGGTAGGAGAAGAAAATATTAGTGTTCAGTGAGAAACCACAAGGTCTCCTCTGAATACGTTTTATTTTCTTCTCCGAGGCTATGGGTCCCCACATTGGCACCAGAGGTGGTACCCTCACAAACTTTTATATATATATATATATATATATATATATATATATATATATATATATATATATATATATATATATATATATATAAACACGCTTAGATACGAATGGAACTTTGTGTGAAAATTTCAAAGCAATCGGTGAAGAACTTTCGGAGATTAGCGATTTTGAAGAAAGGAACATTTACATTTTTTTATATAGATATTTGCATATTGTGGATATATATAGGCAAAGGTTAGGTTATATTAGGTGTTTAGGTTCTGCTGGCGATTATTTACATTTGTAGTACGTGGGTGAAGCATTTCAACCCATCCTCGACTCAAGTCCATTACATTCAGCGGTCGACCCCACAGACGCATTCATAAATTTTAACATGCTGTTCATTCAAAACGGGAATTTTCTCAAGTATAAATTAACATTAAATATTAGCATATTGTGTATATATAGGCATATGTTAGGTTAGGTCAGGTGTTTAGGTTCTGCTGGCGATTATTTGTATTTGTAGTACGTGGGTGAAGCATTTATAGCGTTGTGGTTCGAACAAAATTCGTCAGTGAAGCACTTGTTCCGGATGTGTTCGAACGTCAGCAGTTGTGAGTCGTGTGTAAACCGTTTTTCATTCATAAACAGGGGGTTTGGCGGGTGCATGGAATCACTTTTGGATCTTTGTTTGGAGGACGGGCTGAGCATTTATAGAATTGTGGTTCGAACAGAAGACGTGTGCGAAGCACTTGTTCCAGAAGTGTTCGAACGAAATCAGTTGTGAGTCGTGTGTAAACCGCTTTTCATTCATAAACAGGGGGTTTGGCGGGTGCATGGAATCACTTTTGGGTCTTTGTTTGGAGGATGGGCTGGACTGGCTGACTCACATCTGATGACGTTCGAACAGTTCCGGAACAAGTGCTTCACTGACGAATTTTGTTCGAACCACAACGCTATAAATGCTTCACCCACGAACTACAAATACAAATAATCGCCAACAGAACCTAAACACCTAACCTAACCGATCCTATGCCTATATATACACAATATGCTAATATATTATAATATTAATTTATACTTAAGAAATTTCCGTTTTGAATGAACAGCATATTAAAATTTGTGACTGCGTTTGTGGGGTCGACCGCTGGATGTAATGGACTTGAGTCGAGGACGGGTTGTATAAATACACATAATCGCCAACAGAACCTAAACACCTAACCTAACCTATGCCTAAATATGCATAAAATTTGTATGTAAACAAATATTAATTTATATATATGAGAACAAACCAATATTTAATACACAGTGCGTTAAAATTGATGAATGCGTCTGGGGGAGGACGGCCGCTGCTTTGAACAGCCTGGTGTGAGGACGGGTTGACCACCTCCTTCAGGATTGGTATAGGGTGCATAATAAATGACTATTAACTAATCTTGCATGTTGATTTATATGGTAAAGAATTTCCATCTTTTATACTCAAAGCATTTAACATGTTCTCATCCATAACTTACATGTTAAATCAACAAGATTTTTTGTTTTTGTACCAACTTCCGAATTTTTGGTCCGACTCGGAAAACGAGCAGATAAATTTTTCGACTGTATGGTTATATAATTATGGAACCCCCTACCCGTCGAAGTCGTTAATGCCAGGAATATTTCAGTGCAAAATGCAGCCACAAGAGAGATATGATAGATATTCATATTTTACTTGAATGTCCTAAAGGCACAGACATTAGGTATATTCAAGTAAAATATGAAAGGGTTCCTCTGTACGAAATCGACAATGAACGAAGTTGCTCGTGTACGGAACCGAGGGTATGAAAAACGGCCATGTACGAGTTGACTAGAGGAGACCTCAGTACGACTACAACAGCCGAGGAAACCGGACGGGTCGTCGCCTTCCTCCCGGGCACCGCCGGGTAAGGTGACGCACTTACGGGTAGTGTTGTCGGGCAGAATATAGCCTTCAACTACCCGGATAAATAAGACATTTGGCGCCATCATCGCCTGACATCACGTGGAGTTTGATTTACTGTTTTATACTGTTCTTGCCGCTCTTGGGAAGGGAGGTGGTGTCTGACGTGGACTTTGGCCCAGGGGTACCGGGTATGGGCCCCCTGGTGGGTCCTCTGGACCCTGCTTCACTTGAAGACAACACTGAGTTATAGCCGTNCACACACACACAGTTGTGATCAGACAGCCGCGGTGGGCAGAAGGGTCTGGGAAGCTCTTGCGTAGCTAGTGAATTGGGAGGGTTAATCAGTGTATATGCGTATATGAGTGTATATGAGTGATTGAATAAATAGTAAGCTCACTCAAACCACAAGAAAGTGAAGAAAATCAGTAGAAACAGCACTACTGAAAATAAGTGTTGAGTGCATCTTGATATTGTGAAATTGTGGAGCCAGAGTGACCTGACCACTAGTGACCTCACCAGCTGGGACGCGGGACGCAGTGACCTCACATCTTGACCAGCCACGTGGAGTACTTTCTCGCCTGTTTGTGCTGCAGTTTGAGCAAGGTATTGAGGAGCGCCTTTTTTGGCTAGGTTTTTACTGCAATGACAAGATCAGGAAGCGGTTCAAGGTCAATCACCAGCAGGGATGAGGAGGAGGACAGATTTATAGACAAATTAATAGGGAAATTTGTAGACAGGAGGAGCGATTGGATGGTGGATCTAATTCAAGGGATTAAAAGCGAGTTATTTCAGCAAATACAGGAAGCAGTAGAGAGGCAGAAACAAGAACTTATGCTCTATATTCAGGAAGAGATTAGGAAGGGAAGAGAGGACTGGGAGAGAGAATGTGCTCGGATCACAAACGAATTAGGAAGGATTAACAGCATAGCTAAGGACAGAGGATTAGTGGGGGATGGGTTAGTGACTGTGGTTGGGATGGAGAATCCCCAGGGGACAGGCTACCAGCATGACAATGCATTACTGAGGAGACGGTCTATTATAATACATGGATTATTCGAATCTGGGGCACCAACGAGACAAGATAGAATAGAGACGGAAAAATATGAATTGCATGAGATACTGAGATGTATTGGAGCAGAAATGGCAGAACACGAGGTGGATATCAGTCGCCGGGTTGGACCTTACAATTGTACCAAGAATAGACCTGTTCTGGTACAATTCTCCAATGAGGAGGCTGTGGAGTACATAATGAGGAACAAGCATTTACTCAGAGGAAGTGAAACCCATTACAATGTGTTTATAGAGAGGTTTATGACGAAAGATGAGCAAATAGCCTACAAGAATAGGTGGCAGGCACGACACCGAACTAGCTTCTCAGGTAGTCTCACCTCCCAGGTCACATCCCAGGTCACATCCCAGGTCACATCCCAGGTCACCGCCCAGGTCACATCTCAGGTCACCCCCCAAGTCGCATCATCCCCAACTCAGCCCTCCTATACCTCCCCCTGCCTCAGCCCCCCAACACCCCCTGCTTCATCACCCCAAAACCCCCCTGTCCCTTCCACATTTGCACCTCCCCAACGATTCCCCTGCCCCTCCAACATCACACCTGTCAACGACCCCAGTGGGTCAAGCCATGCCCTCCCCAAACCCACCTTCCCATCCCCCCCTCCCTACTACCCCTTCCTACACCCCTGCCCCTTCTCTTCCACTGCACCCCTCTTACACTCACCCCCAAACCCCACCCAACCCTCACCCCTCCTATGCACCTTCAGCCCACATTTAACCCCCTCACCTTGTGACCCCCTAACACCTTCCCCCATCTCCCTCTTCCCCTCTTCTACCCCAAAACCCCCTCCTACCCCCGATTCCCCCTAACTAATACACCCTCTCTTCCACTCCCAGCACCAATGCTCCATTCTCCTCTCAGCCCTCTGTCCTCAATATCCCTCTCCCCCCCCAACCTCTCAACCTCTATCTGACTCTCAGTCTCACTCTATTTCTCAACCCCCATGCTATTCAGACCCCTAACTTTCAGACCCAGTATGCTCTTCCTACCCCCCTAGATGCCCAGACCCCATTCGCCTACCAGGCACTCCCAGGCACCCCCTAGCACCCCCCTTTATTCACCCCCACAGCCCCTACTCGCCCCACAGACACCCCCAATCCCCCCCAGACCCCCGGTGAAAGGGGGAACTCTGACACCCGAGTTTCCAAGAAGAGTCTCAAGGTTTGGTACACCAATGCTGATGGGGTAGCCAATAAAGCAGAAGAGATAAAAGAAAGAGTTAGTGAGGCAGACCCAGACATAGTGGCAATAGTGGAAACTAAAATAAATGACATGATCTCGGATGCAATCTTTCCGGAGGGGTACCAGGTGATGAGAAAAGAAAGGACACAGAGACAGGGAGGAGGAGTGGCACTCCTAATAAAGCGGAAATGGAAGTTTGATGAGCTGGAAAATCCGGGTACCAATGAAAGCACGAGCTCCATACATGGAACTCTGACAGTGGATGGGAAGAAGATTGTAATCTTGATACTCTACAATCCCCCACCAAACAGTAGAAGGCCCAGGCAGGAGTACGAGGACAGCAACAAGGCATGTATAGATGAACTGCAGAGGGCAGCAACAATAGCGCATAGAATGAAGGCGAAGCTACTGGTCATGGGGGACCTAAATCACGGAGAGATAGATTGGGAAACGAGGAATCCCCATGGCGGGGAGGAGACCTGGGGAGCGAAGCTGGTAGACGTTATTGACAGGAATTTCCTAACACAGCATGTGAAGGAAGATACTAGGGAAAGAGGAGGGGATACGCCCAGCCTATTAGATCTCATTTTCACCCAGAATGTAGAAGACATCGAACAGTTGGAACATGAAATACCACTAGGAGCCAGTGACCATTGTGTCCTAGTCTTTGACTACATGATGGAGCTTAAAATTGTGACCAACGGTCAAGAGGTACGGGAAAGGAGACTTGATTACAGAAAAGGGGACTACAGAAGGATAAGGGACTACCTGGGAGAAGTGCAGTGGGAGGAAGAACTTGGAGGAAAAACAGTGCAAGGTATGATGAACCAAGTCATATTGAAATGCAAGGAGGCTGAAGAGAGATTTATTCCAACAATAAAGGAAAAAGCAGGAGGGAATATAATAACCCATGGTTTAATAGACAATGTCAGGAAGCAAAGGTGAGAAGCAGGAGGGAGTGGAGGAAGTACAGAAGACAAAGGACAGAGGACAACAGGATTAGATGTAACAGAGCTAGGAATGATTACATTAACATAAGACGAGTGTCGGAAAGAAATTATGAGAATGATATTGCAGTCAAAGCGAAAAAGCAACCTAAATTGCTACATAGCCATATAAGAAGGAAGATGTCGGTAAATGACCAAGTGACAAGACTGAGGAAAACAGAAGGGGCATATACAGAAAGCGACAAGGAAATCTGCGAGGTACTGAATGCAAATTTCCATGGAGTGTTCACAACCGAGCCTGAGCAGCTCCCATTGTTAGAAGCGATTACCCTAGATGAAAGCCTATCAGATATAGAGGTGACAGCAGAGGAGGTAATGAAACAGTTGACAACACTGGATGCAAATAAAGCTGTTGGACCAGACAAAGTATCACCGTGGATACTTAAAGAGGCAGCGCAGGCTCTCAGCGTGCCTCTGGCAATGATCTTTAATGAGTCACTTATGTCGGGAGAATTGCCTAGTTGCTGGAAGGAGGCAAATGTCGTACCGATTTTCAAGAAAGGTGATAGGGAGGAGGCACTTAACTACAGACCCGTATCATTGACAAGCATCCCCTGCAAAATACTTGAAAGAATAATTAGGCTAAGACTTGTTGAGCACCTGGAGAGCATTGGGTTTGTAAACAAGCACCAACATGGGTTCTGGACAGGGAAATCATGCCTAACAAACCTTTTAGAATTCTATGATAAAGTAACAAGGATAAGGCAGGACAGAGAAGGCTGGGCAGACTGCATATTTCTTGACTGCCAAAAGGCCTTTGATACAGTACCGCACATGAGACTGCTATACAAACTTGAGAGGCAGGCAGGAGTAAGCGGAAAGGCCCTAGAATGGGTGAAGAACTACCTAACAGGAAGGAGCCAGAGGGTAATGGTAAGGGGCGAGAAGTCGGACTGGCGAACAGTAACAAGTGGAGTACCTCAAGGATCGGTGCTGGGACCAATCCTCTTTCTAATTTACGTAAATGACATGTTTACAGGAGTGGAATCATACATGTCAATGTTTGCGGATGACGCAAAATTAATGAGAAGAGTTGTGACAGACGAGGATTGTAGGATCCTCCAAGAGGACTTAAACAGGTTGCAGAGATGGTCAGGGAAATGGCTACTGGAGTTTAACACCAGTAAATGTAAAGTTATGGAAATGGGATCAGGTGATAGGAGACCAAAGGGACAGTACACAATGAAGGGGAACAGCCTACCTGTAACGATTCGAGAAAGAGATCTGGGAGTGGATGTGACACCTAATCTAACTCCTGAGGCACATATAAATAGGATAACGACAGCAGCGTACTCTACACTGGCGAAAATTAGAACTTCATTCAGAAACCTAAATGAGGAGGCTTTCAGGGCGCTTTACACTGCCTACGTGAGACCTGTCTTAGAGTATGCCGCGCCATCATGGAGCCCCCACCTGAAGAAACACATAAGGAAACTGGAGAAGGTTCAGAGGTTTGCGACGAGGCTTGTCCCAGAGTTACGAGGGAAGGGATATGAAGAGCGACTAAGGAACTGAACCTTACGACACTAGAGAAAAGAAGGGAGAGAGGAGATATGATAGGGACATATAAAATACTCAGGTGAATTGACAAAGTGGAAATAGATGAAATGTTCACACGTAATAATAACAGAACGAGGGGACATGGGTGGAAACTGGAAACTCAGATGAGTCACAGAGATGTTAGGAAGTTTTCATTTAGCGTGAGAGTAGTGGAAAAATGGAATGCACTTGGGGAACAGGTCGTGGAAGCAAATACTATTCATACTTTTAAGACTAGGTATGATAGGGAAATAGGACAGAAGTCAATGCTGTAAACAACCGATGGCTGGAAAGGCGGGATCCAAGAGTCAATGCTCGATCCTGCAAGCACAAATAGGTGAGTACAAATAGGTGAGTACACACACACACAAACAGTTCAGCAGCCACAGGGAGTGGAGCACCACGCCCACATTCTACCCAATAGACACCCTACCTGCCCCATCCCCCTGACATCCCCCCACTAAGTGCCCACCTATGGCACCCCTCTCCCCACTCACCCCCTCTCACAAGGACCTCCCGTTTTCCCCACCCCCAATGTCCCCCACTCTCCCCCACCCCCTAAACCTTCCCTCTCCACCACTCCCCTAAACCCTCC
Organism: Procambarus virginalis; assembly: GCA_020271785.1. NCBI lineage: Eukaryota > Metazoa > Arthropoda > Malacostraca > Decapoda > Cambaridae > Procambarus > Procambarus virginalis. The sequence continues at coordinate 33,996 of WNGS01005858.1, forward strand.
CCTCTTCCTCACCCACCTCAGCCCTCCCTTTCCCCCCACGTCCCCGAAGCCCTTCCCCTCTTTTGCCCCCAAACACCCCCTTCTACCCTATCCCCCCAAGCCCTTCCTTCCTTCCCCCATGCCCCCCCCCCAAGCCTCCCCGTCTCCCACACACCCCCCAACTTTCCCCCTCTCACCCCTGCAACCCTCACCGCCTCACTCTCCCCCCAAACCCTCCCCTTCTCACCCCCCTACCCTCCCCATATCCCCCAAGCCCCTCCTCCTCCATCATTCTCCCTATACCAGATCCTCCCAGCCCCCCCCCCTTAACACCCCAGATCCCACAGGTCCCCCCCCCCCAGAGGAAGGGCAGAAGAGAGTCAGTTTCAGGGTAATGTACTCGAACATAGATGGGATTACAAGCAAGGCAAGTGAACTAAGGTTAAGAGCACAAGAAGTGAACCCAGACATAATTGGACTCACTGAAACAAAACTCTCAGGAATCATAACGAATGTCGTGTTTCCCCAGGAGTATACAGTAAAAAGGAAAGAGAGAGAAGGTAGGGGAGGAGGCAGAGTGGCCCTAGAGAAAGGAAAGGAGTTTCAAGGAGATGGCTATCCCGGGCTGTGAGGGATTTCGAGGCTACATAGCAGGCACCATGATAATGGGAGGACCAAGGATAGTAATAACAGTAATATACAGCCCTCCACCAAATGACAGAAGACCCAGTCAAGAGTACGAAAACAACAACATGGCAGTTAACACTATAATTGAGAGGGCAGCCTCTGCTGCCTGTAGAAATAGATCCCACCTGCTCATCATGGGCGACTTCAATCACGGAAGGATTGACTGGGAGAACAAGGAACCGCATGGAGGCGAGGATACGTGGAAAGCCAAACTATTGGAGGCGGTGACTGGAAACTTTTTAACCCAGCATGTCAGGGAACCCACAAAGATGAGAGGGAATGACGAACCAGCGAGACTCGACCTAGTCTTCACTCTGAACGACTCCGACATAATAGAAATCGGTTTTGAGACCCCAGTAGGAATGAGCGACCACAGTGTACTGGAGTTTGAGTACCTGGTTGAAGAAGGGTTATTGAACTCGAGGAGGGGTACTGAAAACAAAAGGCTGACATTCCGAAAGGGAAACTATGAGAAGACAAGAAAATTCCTAGCAGATATAACATAGGAAACAGAGCTCAGGGGTAAGACGGCCCAAGACCTGATGGACTACATCACGCAAAAGTGTAAGTAGGCAGCAAACAAGTTTGTCCCGGTCCAAAAGGAAAACAATGAAATGCAGATGAGAAACCCATGGTTTAATCAGTGATGTAGGTTAGCTAAGCAGCAAAGTAAAAGGCCGTGGAGAAACTATAGAAATAACAGGACACTTGAGAGCAGTGAAAAAGGAATGAATATGAGTGCCAGGAATGAATATGTCAGGTTGAGAAGAGAGGCGGAAGGGTAATACGAAAATGACATCGCAAGCAAGGCAGTGACTCAACCTAAATTGCTGCACAGCCACATCAGGAGAAAAACAACAGTAAAGGAACAGGTTATTAAATTAAGGATAGGGGCAGAAGGATTCACTACAAACGACAAGGACGTGTGTGAGGAACTGAATAAGAAATTCCAGGAGGTCTTCACTTTAGAGCAAGGAGAAGCTCCAGAGATAAGAGAGGGAGTAATTAACCATGATCCACTAGAAGATTTTGAGATTACCAGTGGGGAAGTAAGGATGTGTTTACTAGAATTGAATGTGACAAAGGCTATAGGCCCAGATGGAATCTCCCCTTGGATACTTAAGGAATGAGCAGAAGCACTCTGCCTGCCACTCTTCATAGTATATAACAAATCATTGGCAACACGGGAACTGCCAAGAATTTGGAAAGCAGCTAATTTAGTCCTGATATACAAGAAGGAGGATAGACAGGAGGCACTGAACTTCAGTCCAGTGTCCCTAACCCGTACATCATGCAAGCTGATGGAGAAGATTTTGCGAAAAAAGTTAGTGGAACATCTGGAGCGAAAGAACTTTGTAACACAGCATCAACATGGGTTCAGGGATGGCATGTCTTGCCTCACAGGATTAATTGATGAGGCAACAAAAATCAGGCAAGAAAGAAAGGGGTGGGCAGACTGCATATTTCTGGATTGCCAGAAAGCTTTTGCCACAGTACCACACAAGGCACTAGTGAAAAAAATGGAGATGCAGGCAGGAGTGAAAAGGATGGTACTCCATTGGATAAGGGAGTACCTTAGCAACAGAAGACAGCGAGTCACTGTGAGGGGCGAGGTCTCAGACTGGCGGGACATCACCAGTGGAGTCCCACAGAGGTCAGTCCTCGAACCTATACTGTTTCTGATAAATGTAAACGATCTCCCAGAGGGTATTAAATCGTTCCTCTCACTGTTTGCTGATGATGCAAAATTTATGAGCAGGATTAAAAGAGAATGATAGTAGGAGGCTACAAGATGACCTAGACAGACTGAATGAATGGTTATCTTGAGGTTATCTTGAGACGATTTCGGGGCTTCTTTTTTTAGTATCCCCGCGGCCCGGTCCTCGACTAGGAAGACCTCCACCCCCAGGAAGCAGCCCGTGACGGCTGACTAACACCCAGGTACCTATTTTACTGCTAGGTAACAGGGGCATAGGGTGAAAGAAACTCTGCCCAATGTTTCTCGCCGGCACCTGGGATCAAACCCAGGACCACAGGATCACAAGTCCAGCGTGCTGTCCGCTCGGCCGACCTGCTCCCTTGGTCCAACAAATGGCTGCTAAAGTTCAACCCAAGTAAATGCAAAGTAATGAAACTAGGCGGTGGAAACAGGGGGCCAGACACAGGATACAGAATAGGAGATGAAGTTCTTCATGAAACGGACAGAGAGTAAGATCTAGGAGTTGATATCACACCAAACCTGTCTCCTGAAGTCCACATAAAATGAATAACATCTGCAGCATACGCGAAGCTGGCTAACATCAGAACAGCCTTCAGGAAGCTGTGTAAGGAATCATTCAGAATCTGGTATACCACATATGTAAGACCAATCCTGGAGTATGCGGCCCCAGCATGAAGCCCGTACCTTGTTAAGCACAAGACGAAGCTTGAAAAAGTTCAGAGGTATACCACTAGACTAGTCCCAGAACTAAGAGGCATGAGTTACGAGGAAAGGCTGCGAGAAATTCATCTCACGACACTGGAAGACAGAAAAGTAAGGGGAGACATGATCACTACCTACAAAATTCTCAGGGGAATTGACAGGATTGATAAGGATAAACTCTTTAACATGGGTGGTACGCGAACAAGGGGGCACAGGTGGAAACTGAGTACCCAAATGAGCCACAGGGACGTTAGAAAGAACTTTTTCAGTGTCAGAGTAGTTAACAGGTGGAATGCATTAGGCAGTGATGTGGTGGAGGCTGACTCCATACACAGTTTCAAATGTAGATATGATAGTGCCCAGTAGGCTCAGGAATCTGTACACCTGTTGATTGACTGTTCAGAGGTGGGACCAAAGAGCCAGAGCTAAACCCCCGCAACCATAAATAGGTAAGTACAAATAGGTGAGTACACACACACACACACACACACACACACACACACACACACACACACACACACACACACACACACACACACACACACACACACACAACACACACACACACACACACACACAGCCCCAGCATGGAGCCCGTACCTTGTCAAGCACAAGACGAAGCTGGAAAAAGTCCAAAGGTATGCTACTAGACTAGTCCCAGAACTAAGAGGCATGAGTTATAAGGAAAGGCTGCGGGAAATGCAACTTACGACTCTGGAAGACAGAAGAGTAAGGGGGGACATGATCACAACCTACAAAATCCTCAGGGGAATTGACCGGGTAAACAAGGATGAACTATTCAACACTGGAGGGGCGCGAACAAGGGGACACAGGTGGAAGCTGAGTACCCAAATGAGCCACAGAGACATTAGAAAGAACTTCTTCAGTGTCAGAGTAGTTAGTAAATGGAATGCACTAGGAAGTGATGTGGTGGAGGCTGACTCCATACACAGTTTCAAATGTAGATATGATAGAGCCCAGTAGGCTCAGGAAACTGTACACCAGTTGATTGACAGTTGAGAGGCGGGACCAAAGAGCCAAAGCTCAACCCCCGCAAGCACAATTAGGTGAGTACAATTAGGTGAGTACACACACACACACACACACACACACACACACACACACATACATACACACACACACACACACACACACACACACACACACACACACACACACACACACACACACAACACACACACACACACACACACACACACACACACACACACACACACACACACACACACACACACACACACAGAAATGAGTACATCAGAGTGAGGAGAGAAGCAGAGAGACAGTATGAAAATGACATCGCGAGTAAAGCCAAGACCCAACCAAAACTGCTCCACAGCCACATCAGGAGGAAAACAGCAGTGAAGGAACAAGTGATGAAACTGAGAAAAAGGGAGAACAGGTGCCAAGAGAACGACAGAGAGGTGTGTTTAGAACTCAACAAGAGATTCCAGAAGGTCTTCACAATAGAACAAGGAGAGGTCCCTGTACTAAATGAGGAGGCAAACCGAATAACCTTACAGGAATTTTACCTCACCAGTGATGAGGTCAAAAGGAATTTTACCTCACCAGTGATGAGGTCAAAAGGAATTTTACCTCACCAGTGATGAGGTCAAAAGGAATTTTACCTCACCAGTGATGAGGCCAAAAGGAATCTGTTGGAGCTGAATGTGTCAAAGGCTGTTGGGCCTGACAGAATATCACCGTGGATTCTAAAAGAAGGAGCAGAAGCACTAAGTGTGTCACTCTCTATGGTATATAACAGGTCACTGGAAACGGGAGACTTACCGGAAAGCTGGAAGACAGCTAATGTAGTCCCAATATACAAAAAGGGTGACAGACAAGAGGCACTGAACTACAGGCCAGTTTCCCTAACTTGTATACCATGCAAGGTGATGGAGGAGATTACGAGGAAAAAGCTCGTAGAGCATCTGGAGGGAAACAGATTTGTAACGAACAACCAACATGTGTTCAGAGATGGTAAATCGTGCCTCACAGGCCTAATAGAATTCTATGACCAAGCAACACAAATTAGGCAGGAAAGAGAAGGGTGGGCAGACTGCATTTTCTTGGGCTGTCAGAAAGCCTTTGACACAGTACCTCATAAAAGGCTGTTACAAAAGTTAATAGAGCCCAATAGGCTCAGGAATCTGTACACCAGTTGATTGACAGTTGAGAGGCAGGACCAAAGAGCCGAAGCTCAACTCCCGCAAACACAACTAGGTGTGTACTACTAGGTGAGTACACACACTCACACTCACACACATTGGCGGGATCCAAGAGCCAATGCTCGATCCTGCAGACACAAATAGGTGAGTACAAATAGGCGAGTATACACACACACACACACAAAGACACTCTTTAGCACGGGTGGGACACGATCAAGGGGACACAGGTGGAAACGTAGTACCCAGATGAGCCACAGAGACATTAGAAAGAATTTTTCAGTATCAGAGTAGAGAGTAGTTAATAAATGGAATGCATTAAGTTGTGATGTGGTGGAAGCAGTCTCCATACACAGTTTCAAGTGTAGATATGATTGAGCCCAATAGGCTCAGGAACCTGTACACCAGTTGACTGACAGTTGAGAGGCGGGACCAAAGAGCCAGAGCCCAACCCCCGCAAGTACAACTAGGTGAGTAACTAGGTGAGTACACACAAACACACACACACACACGCACACACTCTCTCTCTCTCGTTCTTAGATAATTAAGGGCCTGTGGCTGAGTGGACAGCGCTCAGCACTCGTAATCCTAGGGGTCCGGGTAATCCTTTCAATACGATATCAACTCACGGTTCCACTGGTGATCTGCTCTGCTACAATGAGAGGAGTTGCACCATTGGGACCACCCCACACCCATAGCGATGTATCCATGAACTGATCAACATCCCAGCTCACCACTCAACCAGTCTGATTTTTCCTGTCGTATCTAAGCCACAGGCACGACCTTTCTCTTCTAAATTCATGTTGTCGTTGTGTAACAAAGTTCATCTCCTCGAGGCACTCTCCAGGCCTCTCAAGGGCCTGGAGAGTGAGTGGACACTCACTCTGAGTTCCCATCAGAAAAATAAGAACATCAAATGATCTGATGTTCCCATCACTGAAAAATAAGAACAGTTAAAAAAACGAAATGAAAAAAAAATGAAAAAATATATAAATAAACTATACTCACGAAATGAACGGTATGGTAAACAATACAGCTCGATTCCAACGCAATGTCACACAAAATAATTAAATGTAAATGAAAATAAATAAAAACCTATGAAAATTCAATTTATTAATGCAATCGGAAACATTGAAATGGAATCGTAACAGATTTAGTATAGAGTGAGTTGCTTTTACGTGCAACAGATGGCGCTGTTTTTCAAAAAATGCATGATGTTACCTTTCACAGACGTGACATCTATATAGTCAACCCGTCCTCGATTAAAGTCCATTATATCCAGCGGTCGATACCACAGACGCATTCATAAATGTTAACATGCTCTTCATTCAAAACAGGAATTTTCTCAAATATAAATTAAAATTGTAATATATTAGCATATTGTGCATATATAGGCATAGGTTAAGTTAGGTGTTTAGATTCTGTTGGCGATTATTTGTATTCAACCCATCCTCGACTCAAGTCCATTACATTCAGCGGTCAACCCCACAGACGCATTCATAAATTTTAACATGCTGTTCATTCAAAACGGGAATTTTCTCAAGTATAAATTAATATTATAATATATTAGCATATTGTGTATATATAGGCATAGGATAGGTTAGGTTAGGTTTTTAGGTTCTGTTGGCGATTATTTGTATTTGTAGTACATGGGGTGAAGCATTTATAGCGTTGTGGTTCGAACAAAATTCGTCAGTGAAGCACTTGTTCCGGATGTGTTCGAACGTCAGCAGTTGTGAGTCGTGTGTAAACCGCTTTTCATTCATAAACAGGGGGTTTGGCGGATGCATGGAATCACTTTTGGATCTTTGTTTGGAGGACGGGCTGGATATAGTAGGTCAGCCCGTCCTCCAAACAAAGATCCAAAAGTGATTCCATCCACCCGCCAAACCCCCTGTTTATGAATGAAAAACGGTTTACACACGACTCGCAACTGATTTCGTTCGAACGCTTCCGGAACAAGTGCTTCACTGACGAGTTTCGTTCGAACCACATCGCTATAAATGCTTCACCCACGTAATACAAATGCAAATAATCGCCAACCGAACCTAAACACCTAACCTAACCTAACCTATGCCTATATATGCACAATATGCTAATATGTTATAATATTAATTTATATTTGAGAAAATTCTTGTTTTGAATGAACAGCATGTTAAAATTTATGAATGCGTCTGTGGGGGCGGCAGCTGGATGTAATGGACTTGAGTCGAGAACGGGTTGAGTAGGTATATAAAAACACGCTCATATGCGAATGAAACGATGTGTCAAAATTTCAAAGCAATCGGTGAAGAACTTTCGGAGATTAGAGATTTTGAACAAACGAACATATACATTTTTATTTATATAGATTACCATAGGGCATATATATAGGCATAGGTTAGGTTAGGTGATTAAGTTCTGTTGGCGATTTTTTAATTTCCACCCGTCCTCAGACCAAGTCCATTCTATCCAGCGGTCGACCCCACAGACGCATTCATAGACTTTAACATGCTGCTCATTCAAAACGGGAATTTTCTCATATATAAATTAATATTATAATACTAGCTGTATCCGGCCTCACGTTGCTGTGGCTCAGCAATGCATGTGTGTTGCTGAACCACAGCAACCATACCCTGTCTCCCAGTCCTCCCCACCATCCCCAACTCCACTGTCCCCTCGTCCTCCTAACCATTCCCCACTCCAGCGTCTCCTCGTCCTCCCCACCATCTCCCTCTCCCCCGTCCCCTCGTCCTCCCCACCATTCCCCACTCCCTCGTCCAATGCATTCCCAAATGATCTGATGTTCCCACCAGA
>WNGS01005859.1:0-15141 GCA_020271785.1 Procambarus virginalis
ACACACACACACACACAACTACATCCCTCATAACCCCTCCACACCCTCATAACCTCCCCCCCCCACACCACACCCTCACAATCCCCCCTCACACCTCACAATCCCCCCTCACACCTCACAATCCCCCCTCACCACCCTCACAACCCCCCACACCACTCTCAGAGCCAACATACTCACACACTCATCACCTCCAAGCGACCTACAAGGCACCACAAGTACCAACAAGTCCTTCAAGTTATCCTCTGCCCATGTACTCAGACTCCTCGGACGAGGACCCGACGATATCACTACACCAACTTAGGTACAGCGCCGGTCATGGGGCGTTCCGCTTTAACCTGGCCCTCTCATGTCCTTCCCCACCCCCCCAACCCCCTCTCTCACTCCCCCACCTCCCCTCTCTCACTCTCTCACTCCTACTCTTCCTTTCCTTAAACGTGGCACTGGCGAAGGTGTGTCAAATGGCGTTCCTACACGCTATGGTTCATCGCTAGTGTCAGATATGGGGGAGTAAGGGGTGGTGGGGGGAGAGAGGGGGGATGATGTTGGGGAGGGGGTACGACAGAGTGGGAGGGGGGAGAGGAGTAAGACAGACAAGTTGGAAAAGGGGGGAAGAGCGTATAGGTCTCTCTCACACACACACACACACACACACACACACACACACACACACACACACACACACACACAGAAGACAGGAGGTGTGGCTGCCTGCTCATGGTGGGTGTTCTCCTTTAAACACAAGAGCACCAAAAACATTAGTTTTCCGCCCCCCCTCAACACAAATCAGACGAGAAGGAAACTCTCACTGCAATAAACACCTTTCCCTCTCACTAACTGCTCCTTCTCTCTCACCAACTCCCTCTACCTTCTCACCAACTCCCTCTACCTTCACCGGCTTCGGTCCGGTGAATTATGACAACAACAACATTGTTGATCCATTTAACAATGATTCATCAATATCAGGCATCAATCCTGCAAGTTTCGACATGTTGCTCGGTTAGGTTAGGTAAGATCAGCTGTGTTAAATTACGAGGTCAGGTCAGGTCAGGTCGGGTCGAGGTCAGGTCGGGTCGAGGTCAGCACAGGTCAGGGTCAGGTCAAGTCAGGTTAGCTAAGGTCGGATGATCCATGTTCGAACACCCGGCAGGCTATACCATAGTTCAAGCCGGTTAACGCCGGATCAGCTTATTCAAACACGAGGTGAATGGTGTGGTTAGAGGTCAGGTTATGGTAATACTAATCCAGTTATGTAATTACCTCACCTGTTATCAGGTTCACTCAGATAACGTAGGAATAAATTAACATAACACCACCTGCCATAGATGAGGTGATGAAGGTATGACTGCATGCCCCCCTTGACATGGGGTCAATGACCCCCTGAAATGGGGTCAATGACCCCCCTGAAATGGGGTCAATGACCCCCTGAAATGGGGTCAATGACCCCCTGAAATAGGGTCAATGACGTTTCCGTTTATTTCCAACTACACACGTGCTCACATGTTTATAATGCTAACCAACTTGTGTAAATTTTATTTTGTTCTCCATGGACGAGATTCAAGATCTGTTAGATATCATATAGTTCAGCGATTTATTAAACAGTCAACCACTGAAGGTGATTGTAATGCTTTAAAAATGCTAACCTAGATACATAAATACACATACTTACGTCTGCTCTACATAAAGTGTGCTCGAGATATGTTCTTTTACACATAATGTCATTAATGTGCGTTTACAAACGTGAAATGGAATTCTACCCACAATTGCATTTCTCGTCAGAAACTAGTTTCTATGCTATAAAAACTAGTGAGTTACTAACAACCCAACCACAGACGGTGATTAAGATGCTTTTTGCAAGCTCAAGTTACAGTTGCATCACACAAGACTATATAATTCATCAGTTATATGCAATATAGCCTAGGTACAAGTCAGTATATCATTACGTATTCCAGGATTCAGGTCATATTTACAGAGGTCAGCACATCTCAAACCAGTCGAATATCGACTGGCTCCAGTCAGTCAATATTGGACATTCTTCAATGTAATGTTGATGGCGGTGCATGTTTTCTCTTTCACAGAGTTGACACATGGTGTATTTGACACTTTCATATGGCTGACACATGGTGTATTGGACACTTTCATATGGTTGACACATGGTGTACTCGACACTTTCATATGGCTGACACATGGTGTATTGGACACTTTCATATGGCTGACACATGGTGTATTGGACACTTTCATATGGCTGACACATGGTGTATTCGACACTTTCATATGGTTGACACATGGTGTATTCGACACTTTTATATGGTTGACACATGATGTACTCGACACTTTCATATGGTTGACACATGGTGTATTCGACACTTTCATATGGTTGACACATGGTGTATTCGACACTTTCATATGGTTGACACATGGTGTACTCGACAATTTCATATGGTTGACACATGGTGTACCTGACACTTTCATATGGTTGACACATGGTGTACCTGACACTTTCATATGGTTGACACATGGTGTACCTGACACTTTCATATGGTTGACACATGGTGTACCTGACACTTTCATATGGTTGACACATGGTGTACTCGACGATTTCATATGGTTGACACATGGTGTACTCGACACTTTCATATGGTTGACACATGGTGTACTCGACAATTTCATATGGTTGACACATGGTGTCCTCGACACTTTCATATGGTTGACACATGGTGTATTCGACACTTTCATATGGTTGACACATGGTGTACTCGACGCTTTCATATGGTTGACACATGGTGTACTCTACACTTTCATATGGTTGACACATGGTGTACTCGACAATTTCATATGGTTGACACATGGTGTCCTCGACACTTTCATATAGTTGACACACGATATATTCAACAATAGACTATCAAGAACGCTGCCAGATAGTCAATACCCCATAGAAGTATAAAAACCAAAAAAACTACATATGCCCCATGACTCGAGACCAACGACATGTCATGGGTACATATACCCATGACATGAGTTAAATTACGTTACCATCGAGGGTTTCGACGTGACTCTTGCCTGACCTATGAGGGATGGGTTGTTAACCCATCTTCTCATGTGGGCTGGTTCCCTAGTGAATCGGGTGATTGGGTCTGCGTCTCGCTTGGTCTGGGTTGGTTAGGTAGCATCGTGGCTTGTTCCGCTTTAAACTTCACCCTTCCCTATGAAGGCCACCGATGCTGCTATCAACTCTATATGGTCACGGTGTGGCCCTGATGCTGGTGTGGGGGGCACTGATGCTGGTGTGTGGAGGCACTGATGCTGGTGTGTGGAGGCACTGATGCTGGTGTGTGGAGGCACTGATGCTGGTGTGTGGAGGCACTGTTGCTGGTGTGTGGAGGCACTGATGCTGGTGTGTGGAGGCACTGATGCTGGTGTGTGGGGGCACTGATGCTGGTGTGTGGAGGCACTGATGCTGGTGTGGGGGGCACTGATGCTGGTGTGTGGAGGCACTGATGCTGGTGTGTGGGGGCACTGATGCTGGTGTGTGGAGGCACTGATGCTGGTGTGTGGAGGCACTGATGCTGGTGTGTGGAGGCACTGATGCTGGTGTGTGGAGGCACTGATGCTGGTGTGGGGGCACTGATGCTGGTGTGTGGAGGCACTGATGCTGGTGTGTGAGGAACTGATGCTGGTGTGTGGAGGCACTGATGCTGGTGTGTGGAGGCACTGATGCTGGTGTGTGGAGGCACTGATGCTGGTGTGTGGAGGCACTGATGCTGGTGTGTGGAGGCACTGATGCTGGTGTGTGGAGGCACTGATGCTGGTGTGTGGAGGCACTGATGCTGGTGTGTGGAGGCACTGTTGCTGGTGTGTGGGGGGCACTGATGTAGGTGTGGGGCAGTGATGCTGGTGTGGGGGTCCTGATGCTGGTTTGTGGCCCTGATGCTGGTGTGTGGACCCCTGATGCTGGTGTGTGGCCCCTGATGCTGGTGTGTGGCCCCTGATGCTGGTGTGTGGCCCCCTGATGCTGGTGTGTGGCCCCTGATGCTGGTGTGTGCCCCCTGATGCTGGTGTGTGGCCCCTGATGCTGGTGTGTGGCCCCTGATGCTGGTGTGTGGACCCTGATGCTGGTGTGTGGCCCCTGATGCTGGTGTGTGGCCCCTGATGCTGGTGTGGGGGTCCGTGATGCTGGTGTGTGGCCCCTGATGCTGGTGTGTGACCCCTGATGCTGGTGTGTGGCCCTGATGCTGGTGTGTGGACCCCTGATGCTGGTGTGTGGCCCCTGATGCTGGTGTGTGGCCCTGATGCTGGTGTGTGACCCCTGATGCTGGTGTGTAGCCCCTGATGCCTGTGTGTGGCCCCTGATGCTGGTGTGTGGCCCTGATGCTGGTGTGTGGCCCTGATGCTGGTGTGTGACCCCTGATGCTGGTGTGTGGCCACTGATGCTGGTGTGTGGCCCTGATGCTGGTGTGTGACCCCCTGATGCTGGTGTGGACCCTGATGCTGGTGTGTGGACCCCTGATGCTGGTGTGTGGACCCCTGATGCTGGTGTGTGGACCCCTGATGCTGGTGTGTGGACCCTGATGCTGGTGTGTGGCCCCTGATGCTGGTGTGTGGACCCCTGATGCTGGTGTGTGGACCCTGATGCTGGTGTGTGGACCCCTGATGCTGGTGTGTGGACCCTGATGCTGGTGTGTGGACCCTGATGCTGGTGTGTGGCCCCTGATGCTAGTGTGTGGACCCCTGATGCTGGTGTATAGGGCCCTGGTGCTGGTGTGTGGCCCCTGATGCTGGTGTGGGGGGCAGTGATGCTGGTGTATAGGGCCCTGATGCTGGTGTGTGGACCCCTGATGCTGGTGTGTGGACCCTGATGCTGGTGTGTGGACCCTGATGCTGGTGTGTGGCCCCTGATGCTAGTGTGTGGACCCCTGATGCTGGTGTATAGGGCCCTGGTGCTGGTGTGTGGCCCCTGATGCTGGTGTGGGGGCAGTGATGCTGGTGTATAGGGCCCTGATGCTGGTGTGTGGACCCCTGATGCTGGTGTGTGGACCCCTGATGCTGGTGTGTGGACCCCTGATGCTGGTGTGTGGACCCCTGATGCTGGTGTGTGGACCCCTGATGCTGGTGTGTGGACCCCTGATGCTGGTGTGTGGCCCCTGATGCTGGTGTGGGGGGCAGTGATGCTGGTGTATAGGGCCCTGATGCTGGTGTGTGGACCCCTGATGCTGGTGTGTGGACCCTGATGCTGGTGTGTGGACCCCTGATGCTGGTGTGTGGACCCCTGATGCTGGTGTGTGGACCCTGATGCTGGTGTGTGGCCCTGATGCAGGTGTGGCCAGCATGACACACCCGGTCGCCTCGCCCGCTATACACACACCTGAACTTGTTGTTATAATCTGGAATCGCGAATGGAATACAAATCGAACAAGGAAATTGGTTCGGCGCCGTCAGGACCAATTTCAAGAACAGCCGCATAAATCTCCTTTGTGGAATATTCAAACGAAGGAAAAATACAAGAAAAAGGGTTATGAACATGTAGTTTTGGAGGCTGAAGTGGGACCGTTGCTGTCCAGTTGCTCACACAACAGGCTGATGGACCCACATGTTCAATGACTTCATCAATTTTATTGATATATATGGACGCGCGGGGCCCATAGGATAGCACCTGTTATCGTTGCTATCTTGTTATTGTCGCCATGTCATTCGCCAACACTAACAGGGTTCTTGTCCTCCTCCTCGGTCAAGAGTCCTTGAACAAGGCAGGGAAAGGAGTAGCGTTGAGGGGGAAAAAAATATTCCCGATCTGTCCATTTTTTTCCCCTTGTCCCTTCACGATACCGCATGACCGGCCCCTCCCCCTCATCGATCTCCACCAATCAGCGATGAGTTCCGGCCCCTCAGCTCGACTCCTGTTTGATTATTGTGGAGCGGCAGGTTCTGGCATCCCACCCCACGCAGATCTCCTCCCCCGCCTCAGTCTACCCCCGCCAGCCTAGGAGGGATGATGCTCGCGCGCGCTCTCTCCTTCCTCACACCTCCGCCACCCACCTACCCTCACACACACACATGTAGATATGATACATCATCGACGACACCATTGCGAACTTAATTACAGAGTCGAGAATTTAGAGGGATTATGCGTCTTGAGCAGGTGGGTGGGCGTGTGGGCGGGGAGTGGGTGGAGGGTGGCGACGCGGCTCCAAGAGGTGCTTCCCTATAGGCCGGCAGCACGGTGATGGAGACTGAAGAAGGTGGCGGGGTGCGTTTCTCCCCCTCTCTCCCTATATATGGCTCAACTGACCCCTATACCCACTTAAAGGGCACCACCAACCCCCCCTCCCCCTGTCCCAAACCTGCCACCCACTCCCACCATCCCACCAGGAGAAAGGGAAGCAATCCCAGAATTTAGGACTTGAAATCGGTATAGCAACCCCATGTCTGTAAATGGCCGACTTCAACCAAATTTTATATATATTTTTTTGACCGGCGCTTGCACGCACTCACACATGTTGCTTGTATAGGTTCATATACCGATTCATTTCCGGCTAAATCAAATTCCTAGAATTTGAGACTTGAAAATCGGTATAGCAACCCCATGTCTGTAAATGGCCGACTTCAAGCAAAATTTATATATTTTTTTGACCGGCGCTTGCACGCACGCACACATGTTGCTTGTATAGGTTCATATACCCATTCATTTCCGGCTAAATCTACCAGTTGATCTGCAAATTTAAACACCGATATGTTGATTTAAACCTTTGTAATTGAACATATTTTGCCATCCATTGCCGACTACCACAACACCCGCCCAATCTACGTATGGGAGGAGGAGGATGTCACCTCTCGTGTGGGTGGTTGATGGTGGTGGGTGGATGGTGGTTGATGGTGGTGGGTGGATGGTGGTTGTGGTGATGTGGGGTAGTAGATACTAGTGACATATCAAGGTAGATTGATGCTGGTAACTACGTAGGGGTTTGCAATGGCTATTGTTTATTAGTTCTTGTTGATTTGGTTGCTTGGCAATGGTGGTAGTTGGTGGTGGTGGTGGTTGGTGGTAATTGTGGTCATTATCGTCTTTGGTGACAGTATGGTTGTTACGGTGGTGAGGGAGGGAGGGAGTGGATAGATGCATTTAGATAGAAAGGTAGATTTTGGTAGTTGGTTCTATAGGTAATTGTTGCCTTGGTTACAATGGTTATGATTGTATGATTGTGGTCTCGTATATGTGTTACTGCGATTGTTTGGTGTATGTGTGTGTAATTGGCGGCTGTTTGTTTGTGGTGTTTGGAATTTGTATTTCTTCTCTAGATTATAATGTCGGGGGGGGGGGGGGGAGGCGGCCAGAGGGTCAGGGCCTCGTCTTGAAGAGGATAGAACAATTCCTCCTACCCCAACCCGCCCCCGCCCCCCCCAACCCCCCACTCATCCTCATACTCTTAATACTCAAGCCGCCGCAGACAATTAGGTAAGGGCAGACGAACGAGAGAGAGAGAGAGAGAGAGAGAGAGAGAGAGAGAGAGAGAGAGAGAGAGAGAGAGAGAGAGAGAGAGAGAGATATGTATCGATATGCTGGCTAGCTGGAGATTTGCTGTCTGCCATCCGGCAGGCTGTCCGGCAACCGGCAGGCTGTCCGGCAACCGGCAGGCTGTCTAGCAACCGGCAGGCTGTCTAGCAATGATCGGAGCAACACACATGGGCGTACAGTCCCAAGGAATATGTGTCTGGGCGCCTGCGGACTCTATCATTACCTACAGACAATTGACTCCTGAAATTAGCATCTAACGCCTTCCAGTCTCGTGACGCATTTTACTGATTGAGAGGGGGAGAGGGAGGGGTAGAGAAATGTGTGATGGGGATGGAAGGGAAAGATGGGTCGCTGATGTGAGATGGTGAGGAAAGAGTTAGGTTAGAGAGGGGTGAGGAAGGAATGGTAGGTGGGAGAGTGGGGTGAAAGGGACGTATTGGGAAAGGGGTGAAATATCTATCAAATTGTGGTGTATTTAAGGCCCTAAAGTCTAAACAAGGCCCTCCTCGAACATCAAAAGAGGCTCCTGAGACTCTAAGCGAGAGCTCTTGAAATCAGAGCTCTTTTGGCTTAAGAGCTCTTGAGCTGTAAGCCAAAATCTTGAAATCACTGGTGATGAGATACCAAACAGCTATAAAACGGCCAATTAGTGTCTGACCAAGTGATAGGATGATGATCAAACAGAGAAGACAATAGATACCACTTTTCTGAACTGTCAGAGGCTACGATACTCCACATAACACGTTTCTATACAAATTTCAAATGTAATTTTGTTTTTAATTTGAGGAATTCTTTTTACAGGGATATTCCTGCGCGGATGCTGTGCCTCTATCGTGCCCGCTAAGTGGGGGTACCAAGAGCTTAAATTCAACCGCCGCCAACTGCTATAGCTTCAGAGGACAAGCCGTCTCGTTACCAACAAACGCAAGGACATATCAACGTGTAAAACATCCCAACAATGTGCGGATCAAAAGGTGTGGGGGAAGGGGACAAAGTAAGAGAAGCCTATCTCGGATATTCAGGGACGATTTTAGGCCCCACATCTGAGGTATGATCTCGTGACATACGCAGGTGCGAATCTTCTCCACAGCTCCGCGAACCTTGATTCATTTACGTGCCGTGAACCGGAAGAGGCTAGTGCCGTGGTCGACCTGTTATCACCGGGAACGGGTGCCAGCCAGGATCACGTCTTGGCTATCAAGACTCTACATAAAGACTCTATGAACAACGTCTGAGCCAGACAACCAGCCAGCAAGGCAGGATATCAGCCAGCCAGCAAGGCAGGATATCAGCCAGCCAGCAAGGCAGGATATCAGCCAGCCAGCAAGGCAGTATATCAGCCAGCCAGCAAGGCAGGATATCAGCCAGCCAGCAAGGCAGGATATCAGCCAGCCAGCAAGGCAGTATATCAGCCAGCCAGCAAGGCAGGATATCAGCCAGCCAGCAAGGCAGGATATCAGCCAGCCAGCAAGGCAGGGTATCAGCCAGCCAGCAAGGCAGGATATCAGCCAGCCAGCAAGGCAGGATATCAGCCAGCCAGCAAGGCAGGATATCAGCCAGCCAGCAAGGCAGGATATCAGCCAGCCAGCAAGGCAGGATATATCAGCCAGCCAGCAAGGCAGGATATCAGCCAGCCAGCAAGGCAGGATATCAGCCAGCCAGCAAGGCAGGATATATCAGCCAGCCAGCAAGGCAGGATATCAGCCAGCCAGCAAGGCAGGATATCAGCCAGCCAGCAAGGCAGGATATCAGCCAGTTAGCAAGGCAGGATATCAGCCAGCCAGCAACGCAGAATATCTGCCAGCCAGCAAGGCAGGATATCAGCCAGCCAGCCAGCAAGGCAGGATATCAGCCAGCCAGCAAGGCAGGATATATCAGCCAGCCAGCAAGGCAGGATATATCAGCCAGCCAGGAAGGCAGGATATATCTGCCAGCGCATTCATGCAACCAGAATTTTAGACATTCCTTACCTAAGCTGAACAGATATCCACGTATGATATGTGAGTGGCAATGCGGACGCTTGCCATATTGCCACTCAGTAGTGGCAAGAGTCCGTATTGCCTTTAAGTAAAAAATGGCTTGCAAGCGGAAGCCATTTTTGAATAGTCTTAACACTGCAATATAGTCTTAAACACCTGTGGGATGATAGTGGTATATGTGGTTCATTTGGTGATAGTTTTAAATGTAGCACATACAAGCCATGTATGTGCACATATTTGCACATACAAGCCATGTATGTGCACATGTATACACATACAAGCCATGTATGTGCACATATAGGCACATACAAGCCATATATGTGCTTGCTCTGTGCTCGCGTCACTTGCAAATATTTTTTAGAGGTCACAGGTTAACAATCCATTAACGAGGCGGAACACAGTGATCAAGTCGGCATTAATAATTCGCGTTCTAGTGTTTGATTTGGTTTGGTTAATTATTCGGTTAACTGTTTTAAATTGCACACGACTCTAATGACTACCTGCCATTTGTTCTCAATTTATTTGCTCACTGTTCAAGACAGCTGCATCGCGATGCAATACCTTTAAAACAGGTGCTCAATTGCACAGTTTAAAAATCAAAATAACCAATTGCTTGTCCATACACTTTCTGTGCGTCAGTTAACCTGGATTTTAGAATCTCTAGCCGAGCAACGGAGAAGGAAAAACTTAATTGAATTTGCAATTGCAGAGAGCTGCTGCCACTGGCACACGAGGCCAATACCCTTCCGCTACTGGTGTCTCGACGGTTGAGGGAAGATTGACATGAAATCGGCCCGAGTGAGACGAGATAAAAAAACCGTAAACTTGGAAACAAAAAAATATCTCTTGCGGTTCACCTTCACACACGTTATTGTGACTAATGGTCTGCAACCTTGCAGTTGAGCTGGGTATTCAAGTTGCATGGTCAACGTATACTTACTGGACTTCTTTTGACGTTGGTGTGAGCTGAGCAGCGGAAGCAACGAAAGAAGTATAGTAATATAAGTCGAACTATATTTTGTCTAGTTCCGTGGATGATACGATGATATATCACCTCGTGACACTATATCTGTATATAAATGTACACACACATATACATGAATGCATACAATGATGTATAAATATCTCGTGATTATACACTTAGCAGATCTTTATGCTGCTCCTCATGTTGGGGATTATCGATTGGAGATTCGAAAGTCCGAAACAAGCGTGTCTCGCTGTACTACTACCCTTCATTGCTATAACCCACTATATATATATATATATATATATATATATATATATATATATATATATATATATATATATATATATATTTCTCACTACATTATGCGTCCCTTTCAAACATTTTTCCTTCCCCTCTCCCTCATTTTTCCCCTCTCTCATCCTCCTCTGTCTTTCCCTGCTCTTCCTATTCCCTCCCTTTCCCTGCTCACCCTCCCTGGGTTGAGCAGGGCCTCGGGGTCGGACTGCCCATAGCGAGTCATTCTACCGTGCCATTGCCAGAGTTACTGATACAACTTATTGCCATAGGGAGAGTGAGTGTGAAAGAAAAAAATGAGGAAAAGAATTAGAAAAAGGTGTGTGTGTGTGTGTGTGTGTGTGTGTGTGTGTGTGTGTGTGTGTGTGTGTGTGTGTGTACTTACCTAATTGCCTAATTGTGCTTGCGTGGGTTGAGCTCTGGCTCTTTGGTCCCGCCTCTCAACAGTCAATCAACTGGTGTACAGGTTCCTGAGCCTATTAGGCTCTATCACATCTACACTTCAAGCTATTCACACACACACACACTGTGTGTGTGTGGGGGGGGGCAGTGTCCGCGCGAGCGTGCGTGCGTACCAATCTTAGCGAAAATGATTGGTCGTAACTAACAATCTTCCCAGTGACACTAATCTTGGAGAATCAGCAAAGCCAAAATTCACCAATCAGGCCTGGCGACCTAACCCGACTAGGCCGTAACGTGTATAAAACCTGACTTCTTCAGTCGTTCAGGAATGTCTAGCCGTCTTACTGGTGCCTTATAAGGAAATGTGTCTTAGAAAATATTGAAGCCAAACGAGTCTTCAGATGCAAGTTCGATCCCATCGCATAGCTCCAGTATTTTTCTAATAGATATATCGCATCCTTTGGGATCGATATAGTCTACTTGCAGTCGACATCATCTAGATTATGAGACTATATTAGTTAATTGGAATTGACACCTTGTGTTAAAACACGTTCGATACTCGTCTGGTGCTGTTTCCTGGGTGTTCGTGGTGATGGGGTTGTTGACCCTGGTTGTTGAAGCCCCCTAGCGTGACGAACCGGTTCCAGAGTAGCACGGGAATTCAAAAAAGGTGGAATGCAGTGAAAGAAGTTGTGGAAGCCACCTCTATCCACAACTTTATACAACAGAACTCGAATATTTCAGAGGTTTTAAAGACATCCGCAAAGTATTAAATGCTTCGCACCTCACAATGCAGGATGAACTCACTTCACCGTAATGACTGACAGCTCCAAGTGCCAAGTTACGGGCTCACCATAGCCCGTGCTACATGGAACTTTGTTCCAAGTAGCGAATCTTTAACAACAACAACAATCCAAGTGCCTCCTCCACTACTGCCACAGGCTCCCACCAAACTACCTCCACCACCACGGATCCCCACCATCCACCAGCGGTGCACCAACAACCATCCACCAACAAGCGCCTCCACCAGAAGATCCATGAAGATTCTTAAGGGGAATAGGTTCATGGAACCAGTAGCGAGTATTGCATTGTCCTCTTGACAAAATATGAACCACTTGTTCCGGTACTGAACAGTGGCTTCTGCTATCATTTACCTGCAGTTTTAACTGCGAATAACAACCCCTGGATTGTGAGTTATGATTGGCTCGCGGCAATGGCTTCTTTCATATTTGGTAGCACCTGTTGTAAGGGGGTCCACAGGTGAGAACGTGGTTGTAGGGGTCCCACAGGTGAGAACGTGGGTGTAGAGCGGTCCACAGGTGAGAACGTGGTTGTAGAGCGGGCCACAGGTGAGAAGGTAGTTGTAAGGCCGGTCCACAGGTGAGAACGACACCCTCCACCACCTGCCTCCATCATTACCTCCACCACCACACCCACTAGACAATACACAGGTACACCCAGGGTACAGAGCTCCCACCCTGTAATCCCAGCAAGCACTGCACGGCTCCCACGCTAAAATATTACTCACCCAAGTTATACACACGCCAGTAAATGGTGGCGCCCGTGATAAATTTAAATTCCTAAACATTAATCTTGATTTGCCTTTGATGTGCGGTTTTTTTTTGTCGCGTGCGTGCGTGCGTGCGTGCGTGCGTGTGTGTGTGTGTGTGTGTGTGTGTGTGTGTGTGTGTGTGTGTGTGTGTGTGTGTTTTAAAGCATGTGTTTTCGGGGAGTTTCGAGATCGTCATTTTTTTGCGGCAAAGGTGCGGATTACCTGGTAATTAGGCGTGGTTAACCATTAATTGTATTAGTGTGAAGGTTAATGGGGGGGGGGGAGGGGTAGTAACAGAAGGGCGGAGACCGATGGGTCGGTTGGTGAACTGTTGACCTAATGGGTCCTATCGCTTTAGCTTCCTCTAGCACGCAACATATAGGGTGGTGTGTGTGTGTGTGTGTGTGTGTGGTGTGGTGTGTGTGTGTGTGTGTGTGTGGTGTGTGTGTGTGTATTCACCTAGTTGTGTTTGCGGGGGTTGAGCTTTGCTTATTCGGCCCGCCTCTCAACTGTCAATCAACTGTTTTACTAACTACTTTTCTTTTTCACACACACACACCAGGAAGCAGCCCGTGACAGCTGACTAACTCCCAGGTACCTATTTACTGCTAGGTAACAGGGGCATTCAGGGTGAAAAAAAACTTTGCCCATTTGTTTCTGCCTGGTGCGG
Organism: Procambarus virginalis; assembly: GCA_020271785.1. Lineage (NCBI taxonomy): Eukaryota > Metazoa > Arthropoda > Malacostraca > Decapoda > Cambaridae > Procambarus > Procambarus virginalis. The sequence continues at coordinate 13,372 of WNGS01005859.1, forward strand.
AAATCGAACCCGCGCCACAGAATTACGAGTCCTGCGCGCTATCCACCAGGCTACCAGGCCCCCAGGTGTGTGTGTGTGTACATATCCTTGTATGGGCGTACCTGTGTGTACGTAGCTCCTGGTCCCTGGCTTTACGAACCGTCTATTGCGATTTTGATGCAGCGTCTAATATTGTCTAATGCACCCATTCCTGTCAACTACTTTTCAAACAGCTTATTGAATTAGATTCTACAATCTCTGGAATCAACAGGGGTCTCGAACTTGGGTACCCGTATTCCTGGGGGTTCTTGTGTTTTGTTCCAAAGTTACTACAGTCAAGAGGAACCTTTGGAACACACACACACACACACACACACACCACACACACACACACACACACACACACACACACACACACACACACACACACACACACAGACACACACACTAACCAAGAAGCCGCCCCAATTAATATCAAGATAATTAACCTAACACACTCACCGAGGCGGCAAACCATCTACAAAGAAGAGAAACAAAGAAACAAAGGGACACCAAAAAAAAATAATATGCAAGGGTGTGAAGAATGTATTAAGAAATTACATGCATGGAAGTACAAAGCGGTGACTAGGAGGGAGGGAGGGAGAGAGGGAGAGAGAGGGTGAGAGTGGGAGGGAGAATGGAGGGAGAGTGGGGAAGGAGGAGGAAGCAGTATGAACAGAAAGCGATAGATTAGAGGTGAGTGAAAGACCGATAATCGATAAGGAAAGACTGGCAAGGGAAGTGGGAAGAGGAGAAATAGAATGAGCAAAAAACAAAGAGGGGTAAGAAAGCTTAACGAATGGAAGAGAAACCAGAGGAAGAGAAGGAAAAACGAAGAATTGGGAGAAGTGATAGTCGAAAGAATGATTTACACTACATTAATGGTAATTACAGTCCAGTATTAGTATAAGGTTGTACATCAGCAACTCATCCTTATACTACGATGAATATTGATCTCATGAGTCATACAATCATCCTGTACTCATTCTCTCCTCAAACAGGCAACCACAAGCGTCACAAACCAGCGCTTTAGTCAACCTTAAACCGCCGGAAAATGAACGCTTTCTGGACCTACAGGCTGAACCAGTAGCCTCCAGTGATTGGGTGATTTGCCAGTTTCGTAAGCTGCTAATTAGGCACAACCGCTTCAGGCTGAACGCTGGAGATACATGTTTCATGTATCACATGATAACTTAAATCAGATTACGGTTGTTAATTAAAACATAGCAATTAACACAAACTATTTGGAATGAGCTAAACATTAGCGTATTACTAAGATATTTAGGGTCAATTTTGAAGTATGGAATGCAAGTCTATAATAGTTCCGTGGGCTGGACAGTAGAGCGACGGTCTCGCTTCATGCAGGTCGGCGTTCAATCCCCGACCGTCTACAAGTGGTTGGGCACCATTCCTTTCCCCCCGTCCCATCCCAATCCTTATCCTGCTCCTTCCCAGTGCTATATAGTCGTTGTTCCCCTATATATATATATGTTCCCCCTATATATATAGTTGTTCCCCTGATAAATCCCTTGCGTTCTTCCCCCTTACAAAAATCAACAAATACAAAAACCATATATAATTACTTGGGCTCGAACTACCGACCGCAAAAGGGGTTACAGCCCGCAGCTGTAACCTCTCAACACCCCACAATAAGGACGTGGATCACCTAATGATCCACGTGGAGGCCTAATGTCTCGGTTGGACACCGGTTAGGTGTCTCTGAGAGCCCCCTTAGTGTGGGTGCTCACTGGT
>WNGS01005860.1:22420-47094 GCA_020271785.1 Procambarus virginalis
ACCCCTGGCACCACCCTGGCACCAAGACCCCTGGCACCAAGACCCTGGCACCAAGGCCCTGGCACCAAGACCCCTGGCACCAAGACCCCTGGCACCAAGACCCCTGGCACCAAGACCCCTGGCACCAAGGCCCCTGGCACCAAGACCCCTGGCACCAAGGCCCTGGCACCAAGGCCCCTGGCACCAAGACCCCTGGCACCAAGGCCCCTGGCACCAAGACCCCTGGCACCAAGACCCCTGGCACCAAGGCCCCTGGCACCAAGACCCTGGCACCAAGGCCCCTGGCACCAAGACCCCTGGCACCAAGACCCCTGGCACCAAGACCCTGGTACCAAGACCCACGGCACCAAGACCCCTGGCACCAAGACCCACGGCACCAAGACCCCTGGCACCAAGACCCTGGCACCAAGACCCCTGGCACCAGGCCCCTGGCACCAAGACCCCTGGCACCAAGACCTGGCACCAAGACCCCTGGCACCAAGACCCCTGGCACCAAGACCCACGGCACCAAGGCCCCTGGCACCAAGACCCCTGGCACCAAGACCCCTGGCACCAAGACCCCTGGCACCAAGGCCCCTGGCACCAAGGCCCCTGGCACCAAGACCCCTGGCACCAAGGCCCTGGCACCAAGGCCCCTGGCACCAAGACCCCTGGCACCAAGACCCCTGGCACCAAGACCCCTGGCACCAAGGCCCCTGGCACCAAGGCCCCTGGCACCAAGACCCCTGGCACCAAGACCCCTGGCACCAAGGCCCTGGCACCAAGACCCCTGGCACCAAGGCCCCTGGCACCAAGCCCCTGGCACCAAGGCCCCTGGCACCAAGACCCCTGGCACCAAGACCCCTGGCACCAAGACCCCTGGCACCAAGGCCCCTGGCACCAAGGCCCCTGGCACCAAGACCCCTGGCACCAAGACCCCTGGCACCAAGGCCCCTGGCACCAAGACCCTGGCACCAAGACCCCTGGCACCAAGGCCCCTGGCACCAAGGCCCTGGCACCAAGACCCTGGCACCAAGGCCCCTGGCACCAAGACCCTGGCACCAAGACCCCTGGCACCAAGACCCCTGGCACCAAGACCCCTGGCACCAAGACCCCTGGCACCAAGGCCCCTGGCACCAAGACCCCTGGCACCAAGGCCCTGGCACCAAGGCCCCTGGCACCAAGACCCCTGGCACCAAGACCCCTGGCACCAAGACCCCTGGCACCAAGACCCCTGGCACCAAGACCCCTGGCACCAAGACCCCGGCACCAAGACCCCTGGCACCAAGACCCCTGGCACCAAGACCCCTGGCACCAAGACCCCTGGCACCAAGACCCCTGGCACCAAGACCCCTGGCACCAAGGCCCCTGGCACCAAGACCCCTGGCACCAAGGCCCCTGGCACCAAGACCCCTGGCACCAAGACCCCTGGCACCAAGGCCCCTGGCACCAAGACCCACGGCACCAAGGCCCCTGGCACCAAGACCCCTGGCACCAAGGCCCCTGGCACCAAGACCCCTGGCACCAAGACCCCTGGCACCAAGACCCCTGGCACCAAGACCCCTGGCACCAAGACCCCTGGCACCAAGACCCCTGGCACCAAGACCCCTGGCACCAAGACCCCTGGCACCAAGACCCCTGGCACCAAGACCCCTGGCACCAAGACCCCTGGCACCAAGACCCCTGGCACCAAGACCCCTGGCACCAAGACCCCTGGCACCAAGACCCCTGGCACCAAGACCCCGGCACCAAGGCCCCTGGCACCAAGACCCCTGGCACCAAGACCCCTGGCACCAAGGCCCCTGGCACCAAGACCCCTGGCACCAAGGCCCCTGGCACCAAGACCCCTGGCACCAAGACCCCTGGCACCAAGGCCCCTGGCACCAAGACCCTGGCACCAAGACCCTGGCACCAAGACCCCTGGCACCAAGACCCTGGCACCAAGACCCCTGGCACCAAGACCCCTGGCACCAAGGCCCCTGGCACCAAGACCCCTGGCACCAAGACCCCGGCACCAAGGCCCCTGGCACCAAGACCCCTGGCACCAAGGCCCCTGGCACCAAGACCCCTGGCACCAAGACCCCTGGCACCAAGGCCCCTGGCACCAAGACCCCTGGCACCAAGGCCCTGGCACCAAGACCCCGGCACCAAGGCCCCTGGCACCAAGGCCCCTGGCACCAAGACCCCTGGCACCAAGACCCCTGGCACCAAGACCCTGGCACCAAGACCCCTGGCACCAAGGCCCCTGGCACCAAGACCCCTGGCACCAAGGCCCCTGGCACCAAGACCCCTGGCACCAAGACCCCTGGCACCAAGACCCCTGGCACCAAGACCCCTGGCACCAAGGCCCCTGGCACCAAGACCCCTGGCACCAAGACCCCTGGCACCAAGACCCCTGGCACCAAGGCCCCTGGCACCAAGACCCCTGGCACCAAGACCCCTGGCACCAAGACCCCTGGCACCAAGGCCCCTGGCACCAAGACCCCTGGCACCAAGACCCCTGGCACCAAGACCCCTGGCACCAAGGCCCCTGGCACCAAGACCCCTGGCACCAAGACCCCTGGCACCAAGACCCCTGGCACCAAGACCCCTGGCACCAAGACCCCTGGCACCAAGACCCCTGGCACCAAGACCCCTGGCACCAAGACCCCTGGCACCAAGGCCCCTGGCACCAAGACCCCTGGCACCAAGGCCCCTGGCACCAAGACCCCTGGCACCAAGACCCCTGGCACCAAGACCCCTGGCACCAAGACCCTGGCACCAAGACCCCTGGCACCAAGGCCCCTGGCACCAAGACCCCTGGCACCAAGGCCCCTGGCACCAAGGCCCCTGGCACCAAGACCCCTGGCACCAAGACCCCTGGCACCAAGACCCCTGGCACCAAGACCCTGGCACCAAGACCCCTGGCACCAAGACCCCTGGCACCAAGGCCCCTGGCACCAAGACCCCTGGCACCAAGACCCCTGGCACCAAGGCCCCTGGCACCAAGACCCCTGGCACCAAGGCCCCTGGCACCAAGACCCCTGGCACCAAGACCCCTGGCACCAAGGCCCCTGGCACCAAGACCCCTGGCACCAAGACCCCTGGCACCAAGACCCCTGGCACCAAGACCCCTGGCACCAAGACCCCTGGCACCAAGACCCCTGGCACCAAGACCCCTGGCACCAAGACCCCTGGCACCAAGACCCCTGGCACCAAGACCCCTGGCACCAAGACCCCTGGCACCAAGACCCCTGGCACCAAGACCCCTGGCACCAAGACCCCTGGCACCAAGACCCCTGGCACCAAGACCCCTGGCACCAAGGCCCCTGGCACCAAGACCCCTGGCACCAAGGCCCCTGGCACCAAAACCCATATATCTATATGGGTCTTTAAATGGGTAATCATATCTACATTTAAAACTGTGTATGGAATCAGCCTCCACCACATCACTGCCTAATGCATTCCACCTGTTAACTACTCTGACACTGAAAAAGTTCTTTCTAACGTCCCTGTGGCTCATTTGGGTACTCATTTTCTCTTGTGTCCCCTTGTTCGCGTACCGCCAGTGTTGAATAGTTTATTCTTGTCAACCCTGTCCCTTCCCTTGAGGATTTTGTAGGTAGTGATCATGTCTCCCCTCACTCTTCTGTCTTCCTGTGTCGTAAGGTGCATTTTCCGCAGCCTTTCCTCGTAACTCGTGCCTCTTAGTTCCGGGACTAGTCTAGTGGCATACCTCTGAACTTTTTGCAGCTTTGTCTTGTGCTTGACAAGGTACGGGCTCCATGCTGGGGCCGCATACGCCAGGATTGGTCTTACGTATGTGGTTTACAAGGTTCTAAACGATTCCTTACACAGGTTCAAGAGGCTGATTTGATGTTAGCCAGCCTAGCATATGCCGTATACGTAATTCTCTTTATGTGGGCTTCAGGAGACAGGTTTGGTGTGATATTAATTCCTAGATCTTTCTCTCTTTCCATTTCATTAAGTACTTCATCTCCAATTCTGTATCTTGTGTCTGGCCTCCTGTTTCCACCACGTGTGTGTGCGTGCGTCTGCTTCTGTATTTGCGTGAGTGTGTGTGCGTGCACGTGCGTGTACGTGTGTGTGTGTGTGTGCGTGCGTGTGCTTGTGTGTGTGTGTGTAGTCACCTAATTGTACTCACCTAATTGTGCTGAGCTCTGGCTCTTTAGTCCTGCCTCTCAACCGTCAATCAACAGGTTTACAGGTTCCTGAGCCTCTTGGGTTCTATCATATCCACACTTGAAACTGTGTATGGAGTCAGCCTGCACCACATCATTTCCTAGTGCATTCCATTTGTCAACCACGCTGACACTAAGAAAGTTGTTTCTAATATCTCTGTGGCTTATTTGGGCACTCAGTTCCCACCTGTGTCCCCTAGTGCGTGTGACCCTTGTATTAAATAGCCTGTCTTTATCTACCCTATCGATTCCCTTGAGAATCTTGAATGTGGTGATCATGTCCCCTCCTAACTCTTCTGTCTTCCAACGAAGTGAGGTTTAATTCCCGTAGTTTCTCCGCGTAGCTCATACCTCTCAGCTCGGGTACTAGTCTGGTGGCAAACCTTTGAACCTTTTCCAGTTTAGTCTTATGCTTGACTAGATACGAACTCCATGCTGGAGTCACATACTCCAGGATTGGTCTGACATATGTGGTATATAATGTTCTGAAAGATTCCTTACACAAGTTTCAAAAGGCCGTTCTTATGTTAGCCAACCTGGCATATGCCGCTGATGTTATCCACTTGATATGAGCTTCAGGGGACAGGTCTAGCGTGATATCAACCCCCAGGTCTTTCTCTTTCTCTGACTCTTGAAGTATTTCATCTCCCAAATGACACCTTGTATCTGGTCTCCTGCTCCCTACCCCTATCTTCATTACATTACATTTGCTTGGGTTAAACTCTAACAACCATTTGTTCGACCATTCCCGCAGCTTGTCCAGGTCTTCTTGAAGCCTCAAGCTGTCGTCCTCTGTCCTAATCCCTCTCATAATTTTGGCGTCGTCAGCAAACATTGAGAGGAATGATTCTATTCCCTCTGGGAGATCATTTACGTATATCAGAAACAGGTTAGGACCGAGTACAGACCTCTGTGGGACTCCACGCCAATCTGAGGTCTCACCGCTCACTGTAACTCTCTGCTTCCTATTGCTTAGGTACTCTGTTATCCACTGGAGCGCCCTACCAGTTACTCCTGCCTGTTTCTCCAGCTTATGCATCAGCCTTTTATGGGGTACTGTGTCAAAGGCTTTCCGACAGTTAACAAAAAGTGCAGTCCGCCTATTACTCTCTTTCTTGCTTAATCTTTGTCACCTGTTACGAATCTATGATTGATTCTACCGTTATTCATGATAACTATGTATAGAATTTAATCCTTTCCCTGTTTAGTACTATTATTAGTATGGTATCCAGTTTTGTTCCAGTTAATATTGTATGATTTATATTGTAGCATGCTGTAGTGTGCCTGAGTGGCATTATTTTTAATAGGCTTGTGCAAGTAATTTCTTGTTGGAGCTACTCCCTTTATTCATTCATGTGTTTAAGAGATTGTCTGTGCTCATTAAGTGATTTTATGATATTATTGCATGCTGAAAGATAATTCTGGCTTCCACTAATTTTTACCATTTATCAGTTTGATATGTCTTGTTATCCTTAAGTACAGTATATTGTTTTGCATGTTAAGCAGTGTCTTTTAATCATACCCTAGACAAACTTTGAGACAAGGCTGAAATTATTATTGTTTGATTACTGCAAGCAAAAGAACCATACCTAGACTTCAAGGGTTATAATAAAATGAGGCCCACTGTCCGGGAGCACTGATTATTAATTCCCTGTAACGTAATGTACTAATTAAGAGTGCAGATTACTAATAGCAATTGCCTTCCTAGGTACTCTGTGGTTATCTAGTGACACCTAATCAAGCCTGTGTGTACATATTCTCTGTTCAGTCTGAGCTGCTGTGAAAACTTCTCAACGCTTCTCGATTGAGGTAAGTGTTCAGCTTGTGCCAGGGGCCAAGCAAAATTTTCAATGTTGTTCTAAGTGCTAAGTTGTGATAATTGAGCCAACGATGGAGGATCAGATTGCTGTGCTGGTGGAGCAGCCAAATTTTGGTAAAATTAAAGACTTGAAGAAGTTTGGTTTGTTGCTTCTGGCTGATAAATTAAGCCTAACAGTTTCCAGTAAAATGTTAAAGGCTCAGTTGTTAAGAGTCATTGTCACACAATTGTTGTAGGAGGAGCAACTTGACGATGAGTGTTCGGGAGAGTTAGAAGAAGAGCCAAGTGACCAGGTGACAATCTTAAAGTTGGAGATGGAGACTAAATTAGAAATTGCTAGACTGGAAGCAGACAAACAGAGGTTGGAGTTGCAGAACCAGCAAAAACATTTTGGGTTGGAGACTAAGCAACAGATGTTGGAGGCTCAGTTGCAACTAGCAGAGTATCAAACTAAAGAAGCCGAGCAGCAAACTAAACAATTAGCAACTCAGCAGAGTATGGCTGAAAATAATAACAGGTTGGAGGAACAGAGAATTGCAGCAGGGTAAGGTAATACTCGCAATAATCCAGAGAGTACTAATAGTTCTTCGAAGTATAGTAAACATGTAGATTTACCTAAATTCAATGAGGAAGACGCAATAATATTCTTTTTACATATTAAGAAGTTGGCAGTCAGCATGAATTGGACTGTGGATCAATGGGTTGCCATTATGCAGGGACAATTTAAGGGGAAAGCTCAGGAAGTTTTTGCATCTATGCCTGCTGAGAATTCATTCGATTTTAAATTTGTCCAACAGAGCATCTTGAATGCATACAAGCAGATCCCAGAGGCACATAAACAAAAATTCAGAGGGTTAAAAAGGGCACATGACCAGACTATTTCTGACTTTGTATGGGTTAAACTCAATCATTTTGACAGATGGGTTAAAGCACTTAACATTACAGAGTTTGAGACTTTGAGAAACCTCATAGTAACTGAGGAAATTTTAGGTTGTCTGTAACCCTAGAAATTAGCTTTGTTTATGGCGGAAAACAAACAAACCACTGATCTTATGAAACTAGCCAAGCTAGCTGACGAGCATGAATTACTTACTAATTCATGCTCGCGAGGGAGAGCATGAATTAGTAAGATTATAATGATTAACATTATAATGATTAGCACCAGCTAATCATTATAATATTAAGACTAATTATCATGTTCCTAAATCTCATGTTTTCCAGGCCCGACCAACTACCTCACCTTCTCCCCTGAACCATTCTTCTGTAAAGCCTAAAATTGAGAAAGAACAGACAGGGTCGTCACCCTCAAGTAATGTAGTGTTTAAACCTGCAGTTGGTTCGGTAGTTTCGACCACTGGCAGATATTGCACGCATTGCAGGAGAAGAGGTCATGTGGTAAATTCCTGTTATGCCTTGCACCCTGAGTTGAGACCAACTGGTCTGATTATGAGGAGGGGTTTGCAAGCCTTTAATGCCAATGTTACTCCAGTCATGCCCAAGTGGATGACTAATTATGAACCATACCTACATTCGGGTACCTTATTATGTACTAGTGGAACCTGGAAGCCAGTGCAGTTATTAAGGGACACTGGTGCTTCCCAGTCTCTAATTTCTCACCGGGTTCTTACTGATGTTAGCACAGAAGACACTAGAGAGGTAGTGTTATTTCAAGGATTTGGAGGTCATGTCCAGCATGTACCATTAGTTAAAGTTAACCTGAAATCATCTATTACACCGGGTTGGTGCACTGTAGCAGTTAGTGAGCAGTTGCCCATCCCTGGGGTTGATGTTATTGTGGGTAATGATTTTGACAAGTGTCAAGTTAGTGGGACAGAGTGCTCTATCATGTTTACTAACCCTAGTTGTGTACTGGCTCTACCGGATGCGGATGATAGTGTCATCTATCCAGCCTGTGTTGTGACCAGATCCATGGGTAAGCAGGGTGAAGTAAATCCTGTGACTCCCAAGGTGGATGTTGTCGAGGCCAGGACCCCTTCTGACAGGGAGGTGGACCTTGAAGATACATTCTTAGCTCACGCAGATGTCGAGAGTGAGGTCGGTGCCAAAGCCCTAATTTATTCTGACCCAAATGGTCTGGAAGAGGTGGCCCAGGTTCCAGTTCCTTGCCCGCTCGCTCCAGCTGTTGAGTTCCAGACCTTGAGTGAGTTGCAGAGTTCTGATCCCTGTCTAGCTGAATGTTATACAGAAGCAGCTGACTCCATTGATACTTTGGATGAGAGAACGGGTTGTTATTTCAATGATCAATGTCTGATGAGAAGATGGAGAACACCAGGAACTCCCTCAGCAGATGATTGTGAGTCTAGGACCCAGCTCGTTATACCAAAGGAGTATAGGGAGCAGGTATTGCAAGCTGGTGAAATCCCTTGGTGACCTGATGGGAGGTCACCAAGGGATTTCCAGTATATATCATAAGATATGTAAATTTTTTTATTGGCCAAAACTCAAAAAGGATATGGTCAGATATTGTCACAATTGTGTTGTGTGTCAAGCTGTTGGTAAACCTAACCAGTCTGTGCCACGAGCACCATTATACCCTATTGTAGTGCCAGAGGAGCCTTTTACACATGTGGTGCTGGATGTTGGGGACCTTTACCCCGTACCAAATCCGGAAATATGTATATGTTTACTATTCTATGTATGATCACCAGGTTCCCTGAAGCATATGCCTTATATAACATTAGGGCTTCTACACTTATAAGCAGTTGGAACGATTTTTTTCACTATTTGGTATGCCCCGTATAATCAAACTGATAATGGGAGCAATTTTTGTTGCACAACTTTTAAACCTTTTGTAATTCATTTGGTATACAGCATAATATTTCCAGTCCTTACCATCCTCAGAGTCAAGGGGAATCAAGCGGTTCCACCAAACCCTCAAAAAGATGTTGAAAGCAACTGGGGAAGATTCACCCAGATATTGGGATGACAATTTACCATTTATTCTATTTGCTGCCAGGGATGGATTGCACCGTGCCCTAGGCTGCTCTCCATTGATCTTGTGTTTGGACATCAGGTGAGAGGACCTTTAAAAATGTTGCAAGAGAAAATGTTGGGAGATATAACAGCTAGGCAGAGTGAGCGTTACTTGAAGGATGTGAAGAGCAAGCTGTCTAGAACGAAGGATTTGGCCTTACGACATCTGGGCGAGCAACAACAGGTAATGAAGGGAGAGCATGACAAGAGGTTCCAGGCCAACTCAGAGTTTTTGAACTAGGAGATTTGGTAATTGTCTGAAGCCTCGTATGGGTACTTCTATGTCACATAAATTTGCAGGACTTATCCATGATAAAACGTCTTGGTGAAGTCACCTACAACGTTTGCAATCCCCAACAGAAACGTCAATTCATGAGTGTACATGTGAACCGGTTGAAGGCTTATTGTAGGCCCAGTATTGTGGCTTGTTGTGTTACTGAGGAGGTAAACCCTGAGGAGTCAAGTGTTGTAGGGGAAGATGGTAATCCTCTTTTATCTAATTGCAGTTCCGGGGAAGAATTGTTGTGCCATTTGAAGGATGAGCAGAGATAGCAGAGTTCCAGGACCTTTTGANTGAAAGTATTTCATCTCCCAAATGACACCTTGTATCTGGTCTCCTGTTCCCTACCCCTATCTTCATTACATTACATTTGCTTGGGTTAAACTCCAACAACCATTTGCTCGACCATTCCTGCAGTTGTCCAGGTCTTCTTGAAGCCTCAAGCTGTCGTCCTCTGTCTTCCCTCCCTCTCATAATTTGGCGTCGTCAGCAAACATTGAGAGGAATGATTCTACTCCCTCTAGGAGATCATTTGCGTATATCAGAAACAGGTTAGGACCGAGTACAGACTCTGTGGGACTCCACGCCAATCTGAGGTCTCACCCCTCACTGTAACTCTCTGCTTCCTGTTGCTTAGGTACTCTGTTACCACTGGAGCGCCCTACCAGTTACTCCTGCCTGTTTCTCCAGCTTCTGCATCAGCCTTTTATGGGGTACTGTGTCAAAGGCTTTCCGACAGTTAAAAAAAAATGCAGTCCGCCTATCACTCTCTTTCTTGCTTAATATTTGTCACCTGTTACGAATCTATGATTGATTCTACCATTATTCATGATAACTATGTATAGCATTTAATCCTTTCCCTGTTTAGTACTATTATTAGTATGGTATCCATTTGTGTTCCAGTTAATATTGTATGATTTATATTGTAGCATGCTGTAGTGTGCCTGAGTGGCATTATTTTTAATAGGCTTGTGCAAGTTATTCTTGTTGGAGCTACTCCATTTATTCATTCATGTGTTTAAGAGATTGTCTGTGCTCATTAAGTGATTTTATGATATTATTGCATGCTGAAAGATAATTCTGGCTTCCTCTAATTTTTACCATTTATCAGTTTGATATGTCTTGTTATCCTTAAGTACAGTATATTGTTTTGCATGTTAAGCAGTGTCTTTTAATCATACCCAAGACAAACTTTGAGGCAAGGCTGAAATTATTATTTTTTGATTACTGCAAGCAAAAGAACCATACCTAGACTTCAAGGGTTATAACAAAATGAGGCCCACTGTCCGGGAGCATTGATTATTAATTCCCTGTAATGTAATATACTAATTAAGAGTGCAGATTACTAATAGCAATTGCCTTCCTAGGTACTCTGTGGTTATCTAGTGACACCTAATCAAGCCTGTGTGTATATATTCTCTGTTCAGTCTGAGCTGCTGTGAAAACTTCTCAACGCTTCACGATTGAGGTAAGTGTTCAGCTTGTGCCAGGGGCCAAGCAAAATTTTCAGTGTTGTTCTAAGTGCTATGTTGTGATAATTGAGCCAACCATGGAGGATCAGATTGCTGTGCTGGTGGAGCAGCCAAATTTTGGTAAAATTAAAGACTTGAAGAAGTCTGGTTTGTTGCTTCTAGCTGATAAATTAAGCCTAACAGTTTCCAGTAAAATGTTAAAGGCTCAGTTGTTAAGAGTCATTGTCACACAATTGATGGAGGAGGAGCAACTTGACGATGAGTGTTCAGGAGAGTTAGAAGAAGAGCCAAGTGACCAGGTGGCAATCTTAAAGTTGGAGATGGAGACTAAATTAGAAATGGCTAGACTGGAAGCAGACAAACAGAGGTTAGAGTTGCAGAACCAGCAAAAACAACTTGGGTTGGAGATTAAGCAACAGATGTTGGAGGCTCAGTTGCAACTAGCAGAGTATCAAACTAAAGAAGCCGAGCAGCAAACTAAACAATTAGCAACTCAGCAGAGTATGGCTGAAAATAATAACAGGTTGGAGGAACAGAGAATTGCAGCAGGGTAAGGTAATACTAGCAATAATCCAGAGAGTACTAATAGTTCTTCGAAGTATAGTAAACATATAGATTTACCTAAATTCAATGAGGAAGTCCCAGACATATTCTTTTTACATTTTAAGAAGTTAGCAGTCAGCATGAATTGGCCTGTGGATCAATGGGTTGCCATTATGCAGGGACAATTTATGGGAAAGCTCAGGAAGTTTTTGCATCTATGCCTGCTGAGAATTCATTCGATTTTAAATTTGTCCAACAGGGCATCTTGAATGCACACAAACAGATCCCAGAGACACATAAACAAAAATTCAGAGGGTTAAAAAGAGCACATGACCAGACTATTTCTGACTTTGTACGGGTTAAACTCAATCATTTTGACAGATGGGTTAAAGCACTTAACATTACAGAGTTAGATACTTTGAGAAACCTCATAGTAACTGAGGAAATTTTAGGTTGTCTACCCTAGAAATTAGCTTTGTTTATGGCGGAAAACAAACAAACCACTGATCTTATGAAACTAGCCAAGCTAGCTGACGAGCATGAATTACTTACTAATTCATGCTCGCGGGAGAGCATGAATTAGTAAGATTATAATGATTAACATTATAATGATTAGCACCAGCTAATCATTATAATTTTAAGACTAATTATCATGTTCCTAAATCTTATGTTTTCCAGGCCCGACCAACTACCTCACCTTCTCCCCTGAACCATTCTTCTGTAAAGCCTAAAATTGTGAAACAACAGACAGGGTTGTCACCCTCAAGTTATGTAGTGTTTAAACCTGCAGTTGGTTCGGTTGTTTCGACCACTGGCAGATATTGCACGCATTGCAGGAGAAGAGGTCATATGGTAAATTCCTGTTATGCCTTGCACCCTGAGTTGAGACCAACTGGTCTAATTATGAGGAGGGATTTGCAAGCCTTTAATGCCAATGTTACTCCAGTCATGCCCAAGTAGATGACTAATTTTGAACCATACCTACATTCGGGTACCTTATTATGTACTAGTGGAACCTGGAAGCCAGTGCAGTTGTTAAGGGACACTGGTGCTTCCCAGTCTCTAATTTCTCACCGGGTTCTTACTGATGTTAGCACAGAAGACACTGGTGAGGTAGTGTTATTTCAAGGATTTGGAGGTCATGTCCAGCATGTATCATTAGTTAAAGTTAACCTGAAATCATTTTTTACACCGGGTTGGTGCACTGAAGCAGTTAGTGAGCAGTTGCCCATCCCTGGGGTTGATGTTATTGTGGGTAATGATTTTGACAAGTGTCAAGTTAGTGGGACAGAGTGCTCTATCATGTTTACTAACCCTAGTTGTGTACTGGCTCAACCGGATGCCGATGATAGTGTCATCTATCCAGCCTGTGTTGTGACCAGATCCATGGGTAAGCAGGGTGAAGTAAATCCTGTGACTCCCAAGGTGGATGTTGTCGAGGCCAGGACCCCTTCTGACAGGGAGGTGGACCTTGAAGATACATTCTTAGCTCACGCAGATGTCGAGAGTGAGGTCGGTGCCAAAGCCCTAATTTATTCTGACCCAGATGGTCTGGAAGAGGTGGCCCAGGTACCAGTTCCTTGCCCGCTCGCTCCAGCTGTTGAGTTCCAGACCTTGAGTGAGTTGCAGAGTTCTGATCCCAGTCTAGCTGAATGTTATACAGAAGCAGCCGACTCCATTGATACTTTGGATGAGAGAACGGGTTGTTATTTCAATGATCAATGTCTGATGAGAAGATGGAGAACACCAGGAACTCCCTCAGCAGATGATTGTGAGTCTAGGACCCAGCTCGTTATACCCAAGGAGTATAGGGAGCAGGTATTGCTAGCTGGTGAAATCCCTTGGTGACCTGATGGGAGGTCACCAAGGGATTTCCAGTATATATCATAAGATATGTAAATTTTTTTATTGGCCAAAACTCAAAAAGGATATGGTCAGATATTGTCACAATTGTGTTGTGTGTCAAATTGTTGGTAAACCTAACCAGTCTGTGCCACGAGCACCATTATACCCTATTGTAGTGCCAGAGGAGCCTTTTACACATGTGGTGCTGGATTGTGTCGGACCTTTACCCCATACCAAATCCGGAAATATGTATATGTTTACTATTCTATGTATGACCACCAGGTTCCCTGAAGCATATGCCTTATGTAACATTAGGGCTTCTACACTTATAAAGCAGTTGGAACGATTTTTTTCACTATTTGGTGTGCCCCGTTTAATTCAAACTGATAATGGGAGCAATTTTTGTTCCACAACTTTTAAAACCTTTTGTAATTCATTTGGTATACAGCATAATATTTCCAGTCCTTACCATCCTCAGAGTCAAGGGGGAATCGAGCGGTTCCACCAAACCCTCAAAAAGATGTTGAAAGCAACTGGGGAAGATTCACCCAGATATTGGGATGACAATTTATCATTTATTCTATTTGCTGCCAGGGATGGATTGCACCGTGCCCTAGGCTGCTCTCCATTTGATCTTGTGTTTGGACATCAGGTGAGAGGACCTATAAAAATGTTGCAAGAGAAAATGTTAGGAGATATAACAGCTAGGCAGAGTGAGCATTACTTGAAGGATGTGAAGAGCAAGCTGTCTAGAACGAAGGATTTGGCCTTACGACATCTGGGCGAGCAACAACAGGTAATGAAGGAGAAGCATGACAAGAGGTTCCAGGCCAAACTCAGAGTTTTTGAACCAGGAGATTTGGTAATGGTCTTGAAGCCTCGTATGGGTACTTCTATGTCACATAAATTTGCAGGACCTTATCCAGTGATAAAACGTCTTGGTGAAGTCACCTACAAAGTTTGCAATCCCCAACAGAAACGTCAATTCATGAGTGTACATGTGAACCGCTTGAAGGCTTATTGTAGGCCCAGTATTGTGGCTTGTTGTGTTACTGAGGAGGTAAACCTGAGGAGTCAAGTGTTGTAGGGGAAGATGGTAATCCTCTTTTATCTGATTCCAGTTCCGGGGAAGAATTGTTGTGTCATTTGAAGGATGAGCAGAGAGCAGAGTTCCAGGACCTTTTGAAGGTGTCCTCCAATTTGTTTGGGGAGGTCCCCACTTAGACCCATTCAGAGCTCCTGGAGTTCACCGTGTTTAGTACTAACAAAATCAGAGGGTAAATGGCGATTAGTAACGGATTATAGAAAACTCAACCAGGTAACTGTAGTCGATGTATATCCATTACCTTTACTAGAGGACTGCATCGACCAAATTGGTCGTGCTAACTTTGTATCTAAATTGGACTTATCTAAGGGGTGCCACCAGATACCACTTACAGATTTTGCAAGGGATGTGACAGCTTTTATCACCTCTGATGGAGCATTCGAGTTTAATGTGATGCCGTTTGGACTAAGGAATGCACCAGCAACTTTTCAAAAGTTGATGAATTCTTTGTTGAATGATGTGCCAGATTGTAGGCATTATTTAGATGACATTGTGATTTTCAGTAAGAGTTGGGAAGACCATATGTCCAGTTTAGAACAATTGTTTGCCGTATTACAACATGCTAATTTGACTGTTAATGTGAAGAAATGTAGTTGGGCTAAAGGAACAATAGTGTACTTAGGACATGAGGTCGGACAAGGTAGGATAGTCCCGTTGCAAGACAAGATCCAGGCAATCGTGGATTACCCAGTACTAACCAGTAAGAAGTCTGTGCAAAGATTTATTGGGATGTGTGTGGATTATAGGAGATATTGTAAAAACTTTTCCATTGTTGCTGCACCTATAACCAATCTTCTTAAGAAGCAGGTAAAATTCAAGTGGACACAGGAGTGTCAGAATCCTTTTCAGAAGTTGAAACGAATTCTCTCAACGTCACCTGTGCTAGCCATTCCACAGTTTCATAAACCATTTATTATGCACATAGACGCTTCGGATCTAGGAGCAGGTGCTGTTTTGTTCCAGGTAGGACCAGATGATTTAGAACACCCTGTATATTATTTCTCTCGTAAATTTGACAGGGCACAAGCTAATTATTCTGTGGTTGAGAAGGAAGCACTTTGTTTGATCTTGGCAGTTAAGAAGTTTGAGACATACTTGGCAGGCATCAAGTTGTAGTATATACAGATCATATTTCCCTGACATTCATTAACTCCATGAAATGTAAGAACCAGAGAATACTTAGATGGTCATTGATTCTACAAGAATTCAATATTGTAATTCGTCATATTCCTGGGAGGCAAAATGTTATTGCTGATGCCTTATCCAGAGGATTTCCTATTGCAGTGCCATAATATGAATTGTTCTATACTCATAAGATGCATTCATTTTTGTTTCTGTTTTTTTACTGTGTTGAATTTTATTGTTTTATACTTTGGTCTTTTGTTGAAGTACCTTCATGTTATTTTTTCATGTTATAATTCATGCAGTCAAAAAATGAAATCAACCTTCAGTTAATTTGATTTTTTCTTAAAGACCGGGAGGGATTTTACAAATCTTATTGATTCTACCATTATTCATGATAACTATGTATATCATTTAATCTTTTTCCTTTTAGTACTATTATTAGTATGGTATCCAGTTGTGTTCCAGTTAATATTGTATGATTTATACTGTAGCATGCTGTAGTATGCCTGAGTTGCATTATTTTTGATAGGCTTGCGCAAGTTATTTCTTGTTGGAGGGAGTTGGTGGCTTCTCCGTGGGGGATGACCATATTTGGATGTTTCCAGTGTGCGGCCTGTTGTCAAGCTAGCGTCAATATTTAACCCTTTGAATATTTCCTGTTATTGATTGTAATTAATTCCTGTGATTACTGTAACAGTATTATATACCCTTAAGATTACTGATAATATTGTTCTTTTGTACTACACTCTGTTAGGTAGGACGCCTGCCTTGCTGGCGGGAGGCTAGCTAGTTGCGTGGGTTAGCTCGCTGGGAGGAGACATGTATTGAAGATAAGTCGGTGTATTTTGTTTATTTTGCTTAATACTTAGTTAATTCTCTTGGTAAGCCTATTTTGTGCTACTCCATTTATTCATTAATGTGTTTAAGAGATTGTCTGTGCTCATTAAGTGATTTTATGATATTATTGCATGCTGAAAGATAATTCTGGCTTCTTATAATTTTTACCATTTATTAGTTTGATATGTCTTGTTACCCTTAAGTACAGTATATTGTTTTGCATGTTAAGCAGTGTCTTTTAATCATACCCTAGACAAACTTTGAGGCAAGGAAAAAATTATTATTTTTTGATTACTGCAAGCAAAAGAACCATACCTAGACTTAAAGGGTTATAACATCACCTGATCGTAGAATTCTATTAAGCCCGTAAGGCAAGATTTACCCTCCCTGAACCCATGTTGATGGGTTGTCATGAAGTCCCTTCTCTCCAGATGTGTTACTAGGTTTTTTCTTACGATCTTATCCATCACCTTGCATGGTATACAAGTTAAGGACACTGGCCTGTAGTTCAGTGCCTCTTGTCTGTCACCCGTTTTGTATATTGGGACTACATTAGCCATCTTCCATATTTCTGGTAGGTCTCCCGTTTCCAGTGACCTACTATACACTATGGAGAGTGGCAAACAAAGTGCTCCTGCACACTCTTTCAATAGCCATGGTGAGATTCCGTCCGGCCCAACAGCTTTTCTCACGTTCAGCTCCAATAGGTGCTTCTTGACCTCATCTCTTGTAATTTCAAACCCTTCCAAAGTCGCCTGGTTTGCTGCCACCTCTCCTAGCGCCGTGACCTCTCCTTCTTCTATTGTAAAGACCTCCTGGAATCTTTTGTTGAGTTCTTCACACACCTCTTTGTCATTCTCTGCGTACCTGTCCTCACCCGTCCTAAGTTTCATCACCTGTTCCTTCACTGTTGTCTTCCTCCTGATGTGACTGTGTAGTAGCTTTGGTTCGGTCTTAGCTTTATTTGATATATAATTTTCATACCTTTTCTCAGCTGGTCTTCTCACACTAACATACTCGTTCCTGGTTCTCTGGTATCTCTCTCTACTTTTTGGTGTTCTGTTATTACGGAAGTTCCTCCATGCCCTTTTGTTCAGTTCAGAAATTGTGTGTGTGTGTGTGTGTGCGTGTGTGTGTGTGTGTGTGTGTGTGTGTGTGTGTGTGTGTTTTTGTGTGGGTGGGTACTGTGACGGTGTTCCCCCCCTTCTAATTCTCCCACGCCTGCTGTAAGAGTCATGTCCACTATTCCCGAGCGTTCTCTACGTTGCAGGCATCAATTGAACATATGTGGGAGAGAACAGTATTCTCGATGAGCCGAGAAATTTGTGAAATAAGAACATTTTGGCCTGTGGGATAGGCCCTTTAGGGAGCCAATATGGCGCTGGCGAGTCTGTTCTCCCGCCAAAACTGTGTGACGTCAGTGGCGCCAGATTGGTCACCGTCAGCGACGTGGCACTGGGAGCCAATGAAAACCAACTTTGGGAAAAGTGACGTCACATAGGCATGGGGGGTCCGGCCGTGTTGGCGCCGTGGCGATATCAGTCTTTCACGACACGTCCGAGAGGTAGGACGCGCGATCGGTCATCCTGTCAGAGTGACGGATTTACCGAACTCCGGTGGATATAAGCGTCTCCAGTTGTTGGCGCGCACTCTGTGAGGTCTTCCTGCAACCCAGATGTGGCTCAGATAAGGAATTGACAGAATATTGAGCAACAAGTGCTCAGGGACAGGTGCGTTGCAAGAAGTGGGCCGGGCATCGACGTGTGTCGTCCTTGGCAGTTCACCAGTATAAGAGACAGCTTAGTGGCCGGGCCAATCCACCGTGAGTGAAAAGGGTTGACCGCCTTGTCAACCAGGTTGAACGTGTGATCGACGATCCTGTCAAGTTTGACAGTAACCCCACCTTCGTGGAACCCTACGAGTCAACAGTTGGATGCAAGCACGTCGAGAAGTCTTCCCAAATACCTAGCGATATATCTAGACGACGAGGGAATTGACAGTGTTGTGAGCTTCAAGTGCTCTGAAGTCGGGTGCTGTGCGTGTGGAGCTTAAGCAGCATCGTCTGGGACGGCTGGTAACTTCACAGTGACTTCGTAGTGGTGAGAGGCAGTTACTCTGGGAGTACAGTGACAAGAACTAATTGGGAAATGTGCAACGACCGCCGAGACGTAGGCTGGCTGCCGTGGTTGGGAGGAAAGTTGACGGCCAGGAGACCGACTTCAACCCGGCGACGTACTGTAGGGGAAGCACGGACCTGCTGTGTACAGAAGCGGCGAGACGCGACATCCTAAGGCGTGGGCTTGTGTTTCTGGATGGTGAACGAGGCGAGAGCCTGGACCAGGAGCTACAACCCAACTGTCATCCTAGGATAGGTGAAGTAGGTGTTTACAGTTACCCTCCCATTTCCCCTTTAGTTACATATATATTTTCTTGTCAGGATATTTTATATGTCGTGAGCAAGTCTCACTTGAGTCTAAGTCACAGAGAGCACAGTATGTGGTGAGCCTGCCCAGAGCGCTCACAGTATCAGTTTACATATATATCTATGTGTGGGTGTGTGCAAGCACCAAGATTCATCAAAGAATTTACTGTGACTATTATTAATTTCCTGTGATTATTATTATATATATTGGTAGTAAACCAGATATTGGTGTGGATTGATCTCTATGATCTATTGATATAAATGCCTGTATGTTGATCTCTATAATCTATTGATATAAATGCCTGTGGATTGATCTCTATAATCTATCGATATAAGTGCCTGTGTGTTGATCTCTATAATCTGTCGATATAAATGCCTGTGTGTTGATCTCTATGATCTATTGATATAAATGCCTGTGTATTGATCTTCATGATTTATATATATATATGCCTGAAATTTGATTACTGATTTATATATGACATGACTGTGTACTGAATAATATCATATACGTGAAGTGATTGCCAGTGATATCTCTGTGAGAGAAAGTATAGATATAAAGAAAAGTTCAGTGATCAAGCGAGTGCATTCACAGTAAATATTATTAAGAATAGAGTAATCTTTAGGTACGGTGGAAAGTCACTGTGAGAGTATTGTGAATAAGATGTTGATCGTGAGGCCAGTGAAATCATAAGTAAGCCATGTGAATGTTGAATAGTGTTTTGGAAAAAGTTAAATAAACGGGGATCGTGACAGAATTAGAAAACAAGTACTAGTCTGTTCCCACGATCGCGAGGGTCCCGGTCAGCTGACATCTGACAGGTGACGCGGGACGCTGCCGGTGTTACCATATTGGTGCGCTCCAGAATATTATGCTATGAATGGAGCAGTTGTCATATATTATTCCTGATACATTGATGCATATATATTTCTCGTTGTCTTATAAGTAAAATACCAAAACTCTTTGGTGTTTGATATCATCCCCTCCATTTATCTTGTGACCGTGTAATGAAGTAAAGCAGAGTGACCTGCCTGATACCATATTACTGGAAATTGCTATTACCACAATTACACCTCACCACTGCAGTGTTACTGGACACCTAAAAACACCAGTTGGCGACCTCAAAGGCTGTGTAAGAGTTCTGTGTCGGGGTGGGCCACAGATTGAGGGAACGATCTGTGCCCCCACTCATCTTGCAATTTAAGGCCGGTTGTGAGATCGACTGGGGTACTCTCCGGGGCGAGCAGTGGAGCCTAGAGGATCGAGGGAAGACCCGCAGAACGACGGTGAGTAAGGGTTATTGTCGGAGCAACCACCTGGAAGGGAGATCCGGTCTACCTTTGCTTTAACCCTTTACTAACGAGAACCGTGAAACCCCGACAGTACTCACCTATTTGTGCTTGCGGGGGTTGAGTTTTGGCTCTTTGGTCCCGCCTCTCAACTGTCAATCAACTGGTGTACAGGTTCCTGAGCCTACTGGGCTCTATCATATCTACATTTAAAACTGTGTATGGAGTCATCCTCCACAACATCACTGCCTAATGCATTCCATCTGTTAACTACTCTGACACTGAAAAAGTTCCTTCTTATGTCCCTGTGGCTCATGTGGGAACTCAGTTTCCACCTGTGTCCCCTTGTTTGCGTCCCGCCAGTGTTGAATAGTGTATCCTTGTTTACCCGGTCGATTCCCCTGAGGATTTTGTAGGTTGTGATCATGTCCCCCCTTACTCTTCTGTCTTCCAGTGTCGTAAGGTGCATTTCCCGCAGCCTTTCCTCATAACTCATGCCTCTTACTTCTGGGACTAGTCTAGTAGCATACCTTTGCACTTTTTCCAGCTTCGTCTTGTGCTTGACAAGGTACTGCCTCCAAGCTGGGGCCGCATACTCCAGGATTGGTCTTACATATGTGGTGTACAAGATTATGAATGATTCCTTACACAGGATACTGAACGCTGTCCTGATGTTAGCCAGCCTCGCATACGCCGCTGACGTTACTCTCTTTATGTGAGCTTCAGGAGACAGGTTTGGTGTGATATCAACTCTTAGATCTTTCTCTCTGTCTGTTTCATTAAGTACTCCATCTCCTATTCTGTATCCTGTGTCTGGCCTCCTGTTTCCAATGCCTATTTTCATTACTTTGAATTTACTCGGGTTGAACTTCAACAGCCATTTGCTGGACCATTCACTCAGTCTGTCTAGGTCATCTTGTAGCCTCCTACTCTCATCCTCTGTTTCAATCCTCCTCATAATTTTTGCATCGTCGGCAAACATTAAGAGGAACGAATCTGTACCCTCTGGGAGATCATTTACATATACGAGAAACAGTATAGGTCCAAGGACTGACCCCTGCGGGACTCCGCTTGTAACTTCTCGCCAGTCTGAGACCTCACCCCTCACACAGACTCGTTGTCTCCTGTTGCTTAGGTACTCCTTTATCCAATGGAGTACCTTCCCTTTCACTCCAGCCTGCATCTCCAGCTTTCTCACCAGCCTCTTATGTGGCACTGTATCAAAGGCTTTCTCACAACCCAAAAATATGCAGTCTGCCCACCCTTCTCTTTCTTGCCTTATTTTTGTTGCCTGGTCGTAGAATTGAAGTAACCCTGTGAGGCAGGTCCAAGGACTGACCCCTGCGGGACTCCGCTTGTAACTTCTCGCCAGTCTGAGACCTCACCCCTCACACAGACTCGTTGTCTCCTGTTGCTTAGGTACTCCTTTATCCAATGGAGTACCTTCCCTTTCACTCCAGCCTGCATCTCCAGCTTTCTCACCAGCCTCTTATGTGGCACTGTATCAAAGGCTTTCTGACAACCCAAAAATATGCAGTCTGCCCACCCTTCTCTTTCTTGCCTTATTTTTGTTGCCTGGTCGTAGAATTGAAGTAACCCTGTGAAGCAGGACCTGCCATCCCTGAACCCATGTTGATGCTGTGTTACAAAGTTCCTTCGCTCCAGATGCTCCACTAACTTTTTTCGCACGATTTTCTCCATCAGCTTGCAAGGTATGCAGGTTAGGGACACTGGCCTGTAGTTCAGTGCCTCCTGTCTATCCCCTTTCTTGTATATCGGGACTACGTTAGCTGCTTTCCAAATATCTGGCAGTTCCCCTGTTGCCAGTGATTTGTTATACACTGTGGAGAGTGGTAGGCACAGTTCTTTTACTCCTTAATTTAGTATCCAAGGGGAGATTCCATCTGGTCCTATAGCCTTTGTCACATCCAACTCTAGTAAACACTTCCTTACTTCCCCGCTGGTAATCTCAATCTCTTCCAGTGGTTCCTGGTTAGCTACTCCCTCTCTTATCTCTGGAATTTCTCCTTGCTCTAAGGTATAGACCTCCTGGAATTTCTTATTCAGTTCCTCGCACAATTCCTTGTCATTTGTAGTGAATCCTTCCGCCCCTATCCTTAATTTCATAACCTGTTCCTTTACTGTTGTTTTTCTCCTGATGTGGCTATGCAAAAATTTAGGCTGAGTTTTTGCCTTGCTTGCGATGTCATTTTCGTATTGTCTTTCTTCCTCTCTTCTCATCCTGACAAATTCATTTCTGGCATTCTGGTATATTTCTCTGCTCTCCAGTGACCTGTTATTCTTAAAGTTTCTCCATGCCCTTTTACTTTACTGCTTAGCTAGCCTACATCTCTGACTAAACCATGGGTTTCTCATCTTCATTTCACTGTTTTCCTTTTGGTGTGGAATAAACTTGTTTGCTGCGTCCTTGCATTTCTGCGTCATGTAATCCATCATATCTTGGGCCGTCTTTCCCCTAAGCTCTGTTTCCCATGCTATATCTGTTAGGAATTTTCTTATCCCCTCATAGTTTCCCTTTCGGTATGCTAATCTTTTGGTTTCGGTATCCCTCCTCGAGTTCAATAACCCTTCTTCAATCAGGTACTCAAACACCAGTACACTGTGGTCGCTCATTCCTACTGGGTCCTCAAAACCGATTTCTCTTATGTCGGAGTCGTTCAGAGTGAAGACTAGTTAGAGTCTCGCTGGTTCGTCATTTCCTCTTATCCTTGTGGGTTCTCTGACATGCTGGGTTAAAAAGTTTCTAGTCACCACCTCCAATAGTTTGGCTCTCCATGTATCTTCGCCTCCATGCGGTTCTTTGTTCTCCCAGTCAATCCTTGCGTGAGTGAAGTCGCCCATGATTAGCAGGTGGGATCTATTTCTACAGGCAGCAGAGGCTGCCCTCTCAATTATAGCATTAACTGCCATGTTGTTTTCATGCTCTTAACTAGGTCTTTTGTCATTTGGTGGAGGGTTGTATATTACTGCTACTACTATTCTTGGTCCTCCCATTGTCATGGTGCCTGCTATGTAGTCTCTGAACCCCTCACAGCCTGGGATAGCCATCTCCTTAAAACTCCATTCCTTTCTCATGAGTAGGGCTACTCCACCTTCTCCCCTACCTTCCCTCTCTTTCCTTATTACTGTGTACTCCTGGGGAAATACGGCATTCATTATGATTCCAGAGAGTTTTTTTTCAGTGAGTCCGATTACATCTGGGTTCACTTCTTGTGCTCTTTCTCTTAGTTCACTCGTCTTGCTCGTGATCCCATCTATGTTTGAGTACCTCACCCTGAAACTGACTCTCTTCTGCTTCTTCTCTGGGGGGGACATTTGGGATCTGGGGTGAGTGGGAGCTGGGGGGATCTGGCACGGGGAGACTGGTGGAGGAGGGAGGGCTTTGGGTGGGGGGGGACAGGGGTAGGGTAGGGGGGTGTGTGTTGGAGGGGGTGTAGGGGGGGAGAGTGAGAGGGGTAGGTTGGAGGGGAGAGGGGGAGGGTTGGGGGAGCATGGGGGGAGGAGAGGCTTTGAGGGATAGGAGAGATGGGGGGCTTGGGGGGGAGAAAAGGGGGGAGGGCTTGGGAGGCGTGGGGGAAAAAGGAGGGCTGAGGTGGGTGAGGAAGAGGGGAGGGTTTAGGGGAGTGGTGGAGAGGGGGAGACTTAGGTGGGGTGGGGGAGAGTGGTGGGCTTAGTGGGGCAGGGGAGAACGGAGGGCTTGGGGGTGGGAGAGACGAGAAGGCATGTGGGAAAAGGGAGGGCTTGGAGGATGGGGGAGAAGGGAGGTCCTGGGGAGAGGGGTGAGTGGGAGGAGGGGAGTAATTGGGAGGAGGGGGAGGGTGCCCTAGGTGGGTACTTAGTGGGGGGCTGACAGGGGATGGGGCAGGTTGGGTGTCTGTTGGGTAGAATGTGGGGGTGGTGCCCCACATTCTACCCACTCCCTGTGGCTGTTGCACTGTGTGAGGAGGGTTCTCCACTTCCCTCTGGGATTGTAGGGTTCCGGGTTGTGGTACTCTGATTCCTTTCTCTCTCCCTGCGCTCTTTCCTCGCATCTGCTGCCTGTATTCTCTTTTCCCTTGTCATACCCCTCTGCAGGAATACTTTTTTGAACTTCGGAACATTTGCTAGACCGCTCTTCCTTGCTAACAGTTCCTCTTTCGTGATTTCGCTCATGAATACCACCTTTATCATTCGGTCTCTGTCCTTGTTGTACTTTCCAAGTATGAAAACCTTTTCAACATTTGGTCAGTTCCCTCCATCCTTACCTCTTTAAGGAGCTCTGTAACTGCGTTTTTGTCCTTGTCTCTCCGCTCCTTTGGGCTGGTCCATGTTTGCTCTATAATGCCTGCTACTACAACTGTTCTTTTTCTGTCTATCATCCTGCTAGTACATCTAGCTGGTTCCTGAGAGGAAGCCACTTCCATGGCAACTTCCTTAACTGCAGACCTAGCTTCAGGGCGCTTTTTAAGCATTTCAGCAAATGAGAGCTGGGTTGTGGTGGTCCCCTCCACAGTAGCATTCCCATCTCCCTGAGGTACGGTTTGTGTCTGGTATTGTGGAGGAGTCTCCTTTAGGCATCTTATCTCCTCCTTTGCTGCCCTTAGTTCATCCTGCAGGTTGGCTACTGTCTCCCTCATTGCCCTCAGTCCTTCACTGATATCATCCCGCATTTGCTGGAGTACTTCCTTCATCCCCAGTCTTCCTGTTCCACCCCATCCTCTGTGTTTGTTCCAGCTGCGATTGTCCTCCTGCGTTTGTTAGCCCGAGTTCGTATCCCTTTCATGG